>JAJMCO010000014.1:0-122348 GCA_030573015.1 Metschnikowia peoriensis | reverse complement strand
CGAGAGCCCAGCAATGAATCTTTCTAAGAGCAAACGCGTTGGGTAGATGTGATGTTCAGAGACACAGTCAAAACAAAAAACAACAAACAACAAACGAAAGAAAACTTTGAAAGCGATGAATAGTTTTTGTATTGTATAAAAGAAGTTGCTATGTTTTTTTCTTTCTTCCTCTTTCTTTTCTTCCGGGCTCTGTCCGCCAAACGCTGGTGCTATAATGATGTGCATTAATTGCAGGAACTGAGGGTCTTAGTGGAGATGCAGACCGCACTAAAGACGCGAAAAAACATAAAAAAAAATAGATTTACACGCGACGCGATCTTTCGCAGGAGTGGTTGGAAAGAAGCGCGATGAAATCAAGGTGAAAGAGTAAAAAAAGGGCGAATTTCCACTGAGATAACTTTTGGACTCTATGAATACTAATATTTTTCAACAAGCTTATTTTTTCATTTTTCAAAGTACATTTCATGGCTTGTTTTTCACAAACAATTGTTTAGACAAGTTCCATGGATTTCGTGTGGGATGTTTGCACCCGCGACTTCCTGTATCACTTGTTGTTTAAATACACTCCAACAACCCAGATCGGTGTTTCCGGCGACCGAAAGTGGAAAGTTGATGGCGTGCTGGTCTTACGCGCCTACCGCAAATTAAGTGGAGCTAAAATACCCGTGTTCACGACGCGTGTAGTTAAAAAAGATCTTGAATCCTAACTTTATTTTATTTTATTTTATTTGTTTCACCTTATTCCATTAATATTTTATCATATCGATCTTTCCAATGTATATAAAGTTTTTCTTTTTTGAAAAAAAAAGCAGAAGAAAAGAAAGAAATGTCAAGACACGTCGGAGGCCTGATAAGTCCAGCAATTTATTCACTCCTGTGGGTATAATACACTAGACGCGTTCAGCACTTAAAGACTAGTCCAGCGCAGCCAAGAAAAAAAAATATGTATATACAAAAAAAAAATGGTGGTCTTGCTTCTCCTCATTGATCTTTATGCAAAATGGGTATAACGATCGATTCGAAGAAAAAAAACAAAACAAAAAGAACAAAAAACTAAAATTCATCCAGCTCAGCGTCATAATCCTTGTTTTTCAGAAGTAAAGTAGGGACACGGAGTGACTTATAATCATGGATCAGTGGAGTTTTTTCCCAAAAAGACCTTAAAAATTTTCAACTTTGATCAAAGAAAAGAGAAAAAAAAAAAAACACTCTCATGTAGTAAAATTCGAAAGCACCCAGCCCATAAGCTCTTCAAGGCCACGACCGTCACGGCCAGAAACGCACTTTACAGTATACCGATCAGAGGGGATTTCCAGCAGCAAATCTAGCGCTGCTTCTACGGAATTGCGCACCAGCATTTGCTGCGACTCACCCACCAAATCGATTTTATTGATTGCAAGGCAAAAATACGTGCCGGCCAACTGTTCTTGCTGCACCACTTTTTCCCGTAGCTCCAGATACAGCTCGCGCAATCGCTCAAGACTTGTGCCATCCACGACCCACACCACAACATCAACCTTATCAAAGTAGTTTGCCCAGAAACTACGGAGTGTCAGTTGGCCACCAATGTCCCAGGCGTTGATGTTGAATCCGGCATACAGAAACGTGTGTATATGAAATCCCATCGTTGGGGCCACGGTGGTGGTATCACTGCCCATAAGATGGCGGATTATGGTGGTTTTTCCCGAATTGTCAAGACCAAGCACCAACAAGCGGATTTCCGCATCTTTGGCCTTTTGTTTGCGGATAATACTGAGCAAGCCCATTGGATACTGGTGCCTAGATTTATTGAAAAAGAGGAAAATTCTTGACCAAGAACTTGTAAAACGGATAATTTTTTCCGCTTGTATATTTCTATCTTTAAGCTTAAATCTTATGTTCACTTACGTTAACCGAACGATATTCACTCACATTTACTAGTCAACTCGCGTTTTCTCATCTCTGGTGCGTGGGCCTGCACGATTGCGTCACCTCGCCATCCGTGAGTGAAAAACATCGTAAATTGTAGTCAGAAATTAGCTCATTATCGATGAACCGAGCGAAGAAACAGGCGACGCTATTTGAGCTCGGAACTCGTGGATCGAAACCGGTAAAACCCGCAGATGTAGATTTGCCCGCAAATGAGCTGGCGACGATCACGTGCCCTGTATGCCTGAATTCCATGGACTCTCTCACTATGGAGAATCGTATACGACACGTGGAAGAGTGTTTATCGATGGAAGTAATACGGGAAAATCGGCCTGGCGTGTTACAGGAACATAAGAGTATACACCTGCCAAAACTGGCACCGGAAACTTCAACAAAGCACGAGATATGTGAGATCAAACAAGAAATGAAGGCCGAGGTGATTGAGATTTCAGATTACCCCAGCTCCGAGGAAACAAATGTTGATGAAAAGGCGATTTTGTTAAAGCCTCGAGAAATTGTTCACAAGCCTGCTGGTCAGAAACGGAAGCGTGAGCTTGTACCTATCCAGAAGGAGAAGCTCAAGTATATCAACAAACAACCAACAGTGAAACGGAAAAGAGAAGTGCTGCTGCTACCTGAAGAAATCACAGAGTTGCTTCCCTCAACGCGTAAAACAGAAATCCCTGATCTCAAAATCATGAAATTCCGCGTCTCAGACTCCTCCACTTATCGTATATGCGTGGACGCCTTTTGCTATAAACCTCATGAAAGTATTTGCCAATATTTCCTCTCTCATTTCCACTCCGATCATTATGGTGGTATTTCCAAGCGGTGGTGCAGAGAACGAACTATTTCTCTGAAAATCATTTACTGCTCCGAAATTACAGGCAGGCTTCTTAGTATTCGATATAGTGTAGAACCGTGCCACCTCTTTTCCATGGCAAATGATGTACGGTACAAAATCTATTCTTTCGAGGGAGATTTGGAAAATGGCGGTGAAAAGTCAGATGCAAAAAGTCCTGGGGTCTACGTCACCTGTATAGACGCCAACCATTGTCCTGGAGCAGTGATTTTCTTGTTTGAAGGTATTTGTATGGATGGGAAATCTACATTCTCACTCCACTGTGGCGACTTCCGTGTGAACAAAAACATCATGTGTCACACGCTCCTCAAACCGTTTCTTGTTGGTGCTGGAAACCAGCTTGAAAAAGTGTATCTCGATACTACGTACATGTCTCCGAAGTACAATTTCCCGAAACAGGAACAAGTATGCGATTCCGTGGCAACATTAATACACGAGTTCTCGCATAATAATGCGATGGTGAAGGAAGTATTTGGCAGCTCGATGCAAAGCCGGATCACGGATTTTCTCTCGCTAGCAAAGAAACCAAAGGGCAAGAAATATTTGGTGCTTGTGGGAACTTATCTTATTGGCAAAGAAAAACTCGCAGTTTCAATTCTGAAGCGGCTCGGTGGTTCTCCCATCTATATTTCAAACGTCAACAGTCGTGGAGACAAGGAGCATATTGTCCGCAGTTATCAGGATCCGTACCTCGATTCTGTCTTAACAAATGACCCTGTTGCAACTTCTGAACATGATGTGATGATCCACCTAGTGCCGATGAAAATAGCAGGCAACATTCAGGAGCTCCAAAATTATTTCAACCACAATGCATACCATAGTCACTTCGAGAGATGTATTGGGCTACGGCCTACAGGCTGGTCTTTCAAAGATAACGAGGATGAAGAAAAAGCTGGGTCGAAAACTGAGTCTCACGAGGCAGAAGTTGTTGAAATTGACGAGGACCAAATGTCGCTTTCTTCTACGGTCTCACTTTTACAATCTCAGCCCAAATACTCACACCTTGATGTTGTGAAGCAAAACTCAAATAAGCGGAACGGTAAAGTAGATAGCACCACGTTCCGCATTTACTCGATTCCTTATAGTGAGCACCTGTCGTTTCGAGAACTTTCGTATTTTGTGGTGTTTTTGAACATTAAACATGTGATACCCACCGTCAACACTTCAAATCCATATAGTGCCAATGCAATGGCGGAAATTATTCGCCGGTGGGAGACTATTCGCAGTGCGTTTTCCGGGGAAGGCACAGGACTCCCAATGCAGATACAGAAAGCAGTCCAACACCTATCGCTTGATAATTTTTAGAGATTTCGAGGCTTGTGATTGGGAGGGATAATTGGCTGATTCAGGAATGACGAAAACCGATTTCCTCGTATATTGCTTGAATGACAAGAATCACCATAATCCATGTTCACAATACCACACAAAATGAATACACATAAGTGATTCTTTACATAGAAATAGATCGTAAAGAAAATACTAAACGCATTTTGAAGAAAATACACTTGAGATATACTGTCAAGTATCTATGATCGTAGTTTCGCAATTGGTAAATGGGGAAGATATTAGCTTCTGGATGTATTGCACTGAGTTTCACACAGTGAAGCGCTTTAGTATTTCATCATCCCCACGAAACTTTCTTTAAGTTAAACGGAGAATCAAAGAAAAAAAGTATTAGAATAGTGCACTTTTAAAAAAAAGAAGAAAAAAAAAATATTTAAGCGATTTCATTAAGTAATCCATACCCTGGCTTATGAAACTGGATGCGAACACTACAGGTGTTATACGCGAAGAAGCACACACATTTTCAACGTTTTGCAAAATTGCATATTTACTAATTCCTTAAAGGCTTAAATAAAAGCAAGAAAAAAATTAGAACATTAATGCTGAAAATAAGAAAGTAATTACTTACTTATTACCGGTTGAGATAGGCCATGACCCACATAGGGCCAAGGAAGATTGAGGGCCATGAGTCGTGCTTTTTATAAAGAAACGCGGCCCCAAAAAAAAAAAAAAAGACGAAGTGAGACATTTGAAAACGAGCGTGAGGTTGGCATATACCAACAAACGTCATAAAGAGGACTACCACACACTGCTTGTCCTTAAACGACTTAAAAAATTGAATATAAAAAAAAGAACCCATTTTTTTCTTTCTATTCATATTTAACAATTGAAATTTACAAATGGCACTTGCAATCCTGTGGCGGACGACGCCAAAATCCACACGTGTTGTGGCAGTGGCTCTTTTCTGGACCAGTCTTACGATTCTTCTAGTGAAGCTCAATTATTTGCGCCAGCCCAATGAAACACGGGCTCTTCATGATATTGTGGTACCATACATTCAGCTCGTGCCACGGTATGCAATTATGTATCCATGGGTATTTGTGACAGCGATATTTGCCGAGATATCTGTGATTTCATTCTTTTTGGCGTTTGGTGTGCTTTACGTATCAACAGGATATGTGGAGAAATTCTGGGGCCATCGCGAAGTGCTCAAGTTCATTTTGGTGGTGGGCACACTCACAAACTTGCTGACAGTGTTGGTCACGATTATCAGCAATATATTTCGGGGCGATGTTTTGGGTATGGATAAACCATTAGGCGGTGGCGTTTCCTACTATTTTGGGTTCTTGGTCGTTTTCAAACAGTTGATTCCAGAACACAATGTGGTTTTGTTCCATGGACTCGTCAATTTCCGCGTGAAACACTTGCCATTTGCGCTGCTTGTGGTGGTATGCTTATGGTCTGCCATTACACGCACATTATATCCCGTGCTGCCCTCAGTGTTTTCGTTTTTTGTAGCATACCTCTACTTGCGCTTCCATCAGTCGTTTTACTCTGACCCGCTACTTCCAATCACTAGCGCCAGTGAAAATAGCACCGGCAGTAGTGCTAATACTGCCAATAATTCGAACGCCTACTTTATTAGCGGTGACGCCTCAGACGCGTTCCAGCTAATCGAGTTTTTCCCCAGCGTGCTGAAACCATACTTGGGCCCCGTGATCAATGCTGTGTATGAAATCAGTGTGCTTCTTGGTGTGGTCACGCCGTTTAATGATGACGCTATTGAACAAAGTAATATGCGTGCACAAAAGTTCTCGGAACAGGTGAAACATGCCAGTAATCTGATTGCAAATTCAGTTGCCGAGCGCCGTAGACAGGTGGCGTTGCAGGTAATTGAAGACCGGGCCAATCAGGCCTAATTTGTATGGCACACGTTTCGAACAGTTTGAGATTACAGTGTTCTATAATGTGCGATACTTGATTTTTTCTAAAGGAATACATAAACGTTTGAAGAGAAGAATCGGACTAGTAAGGGATGGACCGAGGCTGAAGATATTCAATGGAGCAAATTCTTGTATCTTTTCTACGTGAGTATGTGAGTTTGTCCTACTTTGCCAGTAACAATACTACGCTGAACCTTGATTTCGTTTTCATCGATTGCACGAATAAGGAATTGTAAAAGACAACAAGAAGACAAAACTAAAATGAAATGAAAAAATGGGGATTATATTCACAAAAGAGGAGAGGCTAGCTTATTGTCCCTTTACCATGAAGTATTTCTTATCTTGGCCTTCGCGCTTGCATCAAGCTTCGGGGAAAGGGCGCTGCAAGAATAAGGCGTGTAACCAAAGCAGGTGTCCCCGCTTTTTCTTTTCTATCCACGTCCTCGACCATTTTTGCCTCAACCATGAAAAAGAATGAATGCAAAAAAAAAGGCGTTTAATGAAAGATTTTTCTTTTCTTTACTTCCAATGTTTTCTTTAAAAATTTGTTCCATTCTTGCCCTTCATTCTGTTCGAAATTCGATCCCTGCTATTTGAAACACTAGGCGCTATTTTCGGTGAGTGAGGTACGGGCCCTGGCGCGAGGCTCGAGCGCTGCACAGACTATCATATGTGTGCGATTCGAGCACGCTCGGGGCCAACAAAAAAAAAAAAAAAACATGTATATTTATAGTTCAACACACATCTTTAGAGACAACACAAGAGCATCCCCTCATACTTATAAATAAATTAATCGTGGATACTTAGCTGCACATAATGTTGAGTGGGATACGTTTTCGGCCCAAGGGCAACAATGGCCCTTCTTCGGCCAAAGGATACTTGCCTTTACCGGGTGGGTTCCACAGAATAAAATCAGTGCGTGATAACCGTCTAATTTTTTTTGTTGTGGCACTTGTTTTGCTCTGGTTCTTCAACCCGCTTAAATTGCTTCATACTAGCCCGAAACACCGGCCATCTTATCCACATGGTCATCCGCCCGGATCACAGCAAACTGTGGGATCGGCCTCGCCATACATTTACCCGCCAATTGAAGACGCCGACATTTTGCGTAAACTCAACATCGAAGATCTTATACACAGGGTGCCTACAATTGATGGACAAAGCAGTGTAATCAAATCATTGAATTTTCTCGATGATATTGACCCAGCTAAGCAAAAAATTAAGGAGGATAACGAAAACGCTGCTTCGGACGAGGCTCGCGCGAAAAACCACTTTAAAAACCAGGAAAAGATTGTATTCAGCCCTAAACTGAACAAGAAGTATCCTAAAATCGTCATTGTCACCGCTGTTGACTTCAACAAGTATTCGACTAAATCGCTTGCGAAAATCGTCCAAAACAGAGTCAACTATGCTCACGAGCACGACTACGGCCTTTACGTGCGGTGGTACCAGGAGTTTCTCCCTGAATTAAACTCGTTGGAGTACTTAGGCGATCAGGAGCGGTCCAAGTGGATTCGACTTCTCTGTATGCGCGCGGCGATGTTTGCTTTCCCCGAGGCTGAATGGTTTTGGTACTTTGACCAGGACGGACTTATCACCAACTTGAAAGTCGACCTTTACTCGTACTTGTTATCTCCCGATGCCTTGCGTGGTGCCAGTTTGAAGGAACAACCAATCATCCCGCCAAATGGCCTCATAAAAACTTACAAGAATCTCCATCCAGCAAACATCGATTTTGTTTTTACTCAATCGGTCACTAAGGTCGAGACAAACTCTTTTATCGTTCGTAACTCTGACATTGGACGTGCAGCCGTGGCCAGCTGGTACGCACAGCTCTACTTGGACTATACAAACTTCCCCTTCGGTCCAGACTCTGCAATCACTCACATCTTGCAGTGGCATCCATTTGTCTTGAGCAAAACCACAATTGTTTCGGCGCGGACAATCAATTCGTTTTACGACGAAAGAGTGCCTCCTGAGAACAAGGGAACTGACCACATGCATTATTTTTCCGGTGATCTACTTGCACAATGGTCATCTTGTTCCACCAGCACAGAGTGTGAACTGATTTTACTCAAGGTTGCCGGTGACAAGTTGTAAATAAACCAGCTACTGATGAAGGGGTTTTTAAACTTTTATATGTAAAGATTTCATGATTTATTTCTGTGCACAAATTTAAACAGGCTGTTATTGTACGCACCTTGCCCAGGTTCTACAATTGAAAATTAATAAACGATTGAAAATGTACAACTATAAGTATAAACTAGCATGTGAAAGACATACTTATTCTAATAAAACGCTTAAAAAGCTTTGGAGGTGTAGGCTGTCGTGGTCGAAATCTTGTAAGACCAGAACGTGATTTGAATAGCACTGTTAGAACTCCACCACGATGAAACCTTACCAGTATCATTATTGTTGGTTCCCCTTGGTTGGAAAAGACCCTGGAAAACACCCGTCATCTTGGTTCCAAGATCAGCTGGAACGTGGCTAGCAGCCACAGGAGGCGCAACAATGATGATAACAAAGAGAACTAAAACAGCAAAGTACAACGTACAGTACTTTCTCACCATTCTCTTTCTCAATTTAGCTTGTTTCAAAGAGAAGATTGGTGGTCTGATGAGTCTAGATGGCTTCAACCAGAACAACATGGTGGAGTGCCATCTGTCAATCAATGGAACAAGCAACACAGGCAATTGAATGAACAATATCAAATGAGCCAAAATGAAGTCACCAGCAAACTCAGACATTTCGATAATCTTAGCGCAGAATTCTCTTGCAGGTTGAGTGAAAGCCATGTAACCCATACCGTGACCGTACCATTTACCAGTCCAGAAAGCAGTGTTAGACTTGTCATGCTTGAATTCTCTGGTCAAGAACAATAAGGTCATCAACTTGAACAATGTTCTTTGGATGTAGATCATAGTAATAACACCCAAGAGCATTCTAGCAAAGTTGAAACTTTCCAAGACCCAGATGACAATGAAGAAAACTAAGTGGACAATGACAGCAACACCGTGTGCAACACCAGCGATAACTGCACCGGTCTTTTTGCAGCACAATCCCAACATTGGGCCAGCACAACAAGCCAAACCGAGACAAACAGCCAAACAACCCATGTCAATAGCAACTGGAGCCAAAGCACAAATCAAAATTCTGACAGTGGAGTTAACTTGAATTGGATCGGTAGAATCTCTACCCGAAACAGTCCATGTGGTAACACCGGTTTGGGCATTGATAAAGGTGTAAGCAACAAACAAAGCAGCAGTGTAGAAGACACAAGGAAGGAAATCGGCAAACAAAACATTAGCTCTGTGAGCTCTGGATGCATCACCAGCACCCTTCTCAGAAATGTCACCAGTCAATTTTCTCTTGAAACCAGTGATTCTCGATCTGGACAATTTAACGTAACCGATCCAAGAGTTTCTGTGCCACTTGGTGTTACCACGAGAGAGCCATCTGATAAAGTCACGGTAGTCAAGGAAGAAGTCTTCCCAAGCGAATTGATGAGGGTTGAAAACAAATGGAGAAAACATCAAAGCCGACAAAGAAGCCCAGAACCACAATAATGGCGCTTGCCAATGGGCAACAGAACCAAACAAAATGATCAACATAGATCTAGCACCCATGTAAATGGAAGAGTCAGCAAATCTGGAGAACAAAATGGAAAATGGAATACGCGAAGTGGCGAAACCTCTACCAGTTGAGATATATCTGGCACCACCAACAGTCAAATCTGTGACCAAGGAGGTGGAGTAAATTTGAGCAACAAAGACTTCGAACAATGGAGACAACGAAACAAAATGTCTGCAGAATCTCTGGGTAGCTTTCCAGAGACCTCTCTCAATCAATTCTTGGACAGCCAATGGAATGAAAGAGATGAAGAAGACAATGAAAATGGACAAGGTATAACGTCTAATCCAATCGACAGCAGGCGCCAAATTGTAACAACCCCAAGGAATCAAAATGTCCGTAATTGGAACGTTCTTGTTGTAATCACACATAATGGATTCGTGGGCCAAAGAGTTCAAGTTTGCCAAGACTAACATGAATGTTTGCAAAGACAACTGAATAAACAAGTTATTGATGTGGAAACCAGGATGTCCATAGTAGAACGACAAGAATCTGTCCAAAGGCAACTGCGTCGACAAGTAGTAGTACTCTCTTGACAACATCTGTTCACCCATACCAGCACCAATCTTTGTTGTAAAGTTACAAATCGAGCCGAATCCCATATCTCTACCCTTACCACATTGGTAGTATTCACAATGCTTAATTCTACCACCTCTCAACATGGCATTCATACCCGCATAAATATCTTCGTTAAGATGCAATCCCTTTTGAGCCTTAGAGACACCGCCTCTAGTCAACATAAATGTAGCGTTCAAGAAATCAGGGTGACCATAATGCAATTTTCCACCGACTTGTGCCAAAGTTCTAGCAAACAAAGTACCGAAAGTTTGTTCCTTACCAGCAGCAACATCACCCAAAACACCAGAGTTTTCAGAGAAAATATATTCTCTGGCACCCAAGATAGCAACTGGAGCTGGCGCTTCCTCATTCTGTTTCTTCAAGTCTGGAGCATATGGGTTCACATGTTCAACATTCAATTCCTCGAACTCAGCCAATACAGATCTAATCTTCAAACACTCTTCAAGGTAGTTGTCCTGGTTAGCATCAATCAATTGAATGTACTCACCTCTGTGGAAAATAACGGCATGATTTTGGTTATCGGACTTACCATCACCCAAGATTGGGTTACCAGACAACTGAACTCTGAACTTAGGACGACGAGTACCATTTTCGAGCACTTCACAATGACCATCAATCAAAGCAGAGAATACACGTGGCTCTTCGTCTTCGTTCAATGGGGGTTCTTCGTCCAAGAAGGCAATTTGCAAATCTGGGTAGGCTCTCAACAAAAATTCTGCATTCTCCATCTCATCTTCTTTAAACTTGGCCAATCTTTGCATAGACACAATAAACTTGAACTTTCTTCTGGCCATCTTTTCCAAGGCCATCTCCAATCCTTCTGGGTCGCCCCCGAAGTATTGAACCAATTCAGGGTTTTCCACACGATACAACAACTTGATCGCTCTTGCATAGTTCATGAAACCAGAAACAGTACGGTACAAAGTTTGAGATCTCAAGGAAGCCCAAATTCTAGTTCTCAAGGTATACTCTGGAGCAGCGGACTTGAAACCAATACAGTAAAATGGCAAATCGTTGATCTTCGACTTCAAACCATCTTCGGATTCACGTTCTTCCTCGTCACCATTTTCGTAAGCAGCAGTCTCTTCGGCTAAGATTTTGGTGTCCTTCACAAAACAGTCCCACTCGACAGGGTGCAATTGCTTCAAGTATTCCAACAAAGTAACTCTGGAAAATTGATCATCCTCTCTGATAATTTCCTTCAAGGATAACAAAATTTTCTCAGCATAGTGAGGCGTGAAGACAGTAAAAGTAGGCATGTTGTCCACTGGCAATGGTTCTAAAATTGGCGTAGCCAAAGACTGAGCGAAAAATGAGATACGTCTCTCTGCCTCAGAATCTCTTGGAAAGAACTCCGTCTCGAAATTGTTATCATCTTGAGAAACAAAGAAAGTGGGAGCTCTCAATGTTCTCTTGCCTTCAATCTCGGATGGAACTTGATGGTACAACAACTTTTGAACGTGATCAATAGCCAACAAATGCTCTCTGTACATAGAAATAACGATGGCATTCCAAACTTGAGAAATCAAGACCTTAGGCTTGTACTTAATTTCCATTTCAGTAGTAGCTAAAATCTTGGAGTAGATTCTCTTAGGCAATCTGGTGAAAATGTTTCTCCAAGGGGTCAAGATAGAAATACCCAAGTAGAAAGAGCGCCCAATGGAGAACACACAGTTACAAACAATGTACCACATGTAAGTATCCAAGAAAAACAACAACATATCAACAAGAATCATTAAACCCAAGACAATCTTAGCTTGTTGCTTACACAACTTGTCGCCAAACCAATAATCACCATTACATCTCATAGTCATCGTAGACAAATTTCTAATTGGGTCTCTTAAGGACAAGGTCAAAAAGAAATAAGATTCAGACAACTTAGCAGCAAAAATGATACACCAAAGAAGGTAGGACATCCACATGTCCAAGCCTTTCAACTTGTAAAAATTGGCTGTGAAAAACTGCTGAGCAAGGTACTTACGCGAACTCTTGTTGAGATACGGCGTAAACAAACCACCCAAAGGCATAATGGCGAAGAAAACCAAAGTGGCGACGGCAATAAAGAAGCCGACAATAGACAAGACATGTGCAGTTTTCGAAACCGAAGTCAAACCGGCCCAGTAGAAAGTGAAGACAACAGGGGCAAGGTTGATGATGAAGATCAAAATCAAAAACATCAAACGACGCGTAAGTCTTTGAGCACCGGCCCACTCTCTAGGAACGAACATCCACTCGAAAAGCGTAGCAAAAATCTGGATAAGACAAGCAATAACACCACCAATTGCAGGAGCAGCCCATCTGGAGGATGCAGTAGGTTGATTGTTAGCAGTCTGGATATAGTTCTGAGTATACAACGTAGGAGCATTGTAAGCAGTATACATCCAGTAAATACAAATATGGATGACCCAAATTCTGTTGAAATTAGTGATGAAGTGCAACCAAGTTCTAATTTCTTTGTAAGTTTTGAAAAACACGTTTTGCCATTCGACTTCGCCAATTCGTTGAAATCTCTCTTCTTGTGGAATATCAACCAATCTTGTACCATCAGAGAAGATGATTCTAGAAATACCCTCTGGATACCAGAAAAGCTGGTTGACGTCATCGTAACCAATAACATTGTTATGGTCCTTCTCACGTTTGACAAATCTACCTTCGTAAATTTCATAAACCTGTGATCTCAAGAATCTGTAGATTGGGGTAATAACTCTGTTCAAGTAGTCACCTTCAGGAACAGGCTCTTGTCTCTGTTGACACTGAGGAGACAACAAGTAGTCCATGGCCATCTTGTAGATGTAACAAAGACACTCAGAGGTGAAACGAACTTGGTTTGCTTCACCCCACAACAACAAGTAAAGAGCAACGTCTCTTACTCTCTCCTCTGGGGTCAAGATGTTCATCTTTGCCTTCCACTTGATCTCAGCGGCATCCAAAGAATAGTCGCCCTCTAACTCTAAAGCCAAAGCATCCAAGTCCTGACCATGCTCTTCGGCTGCCTGTCTGGCCTTCTTGGACTTCTTAGAAGCCTTTCTAGCCTTCTTACCGATTTTGCCCAAGTTCATGTTGGCAAAACCTATAGAGTCGTCCAAATCTTGCTGGGAGGCAAAAAACCATTTCTTGTAGTTGGCATTATCACCACCAATGTAATCAGCATGCAATGACAACAAGGCTTGCGC
Organism: Metschnikowia peoriensis; assembly: GCA_030573015.1. Lineage (NCBI taxonomy): Eukaryota > Fungi > Ascomycota > Pichiomycetes > Serinales > Metschnikowiaceae > Metschnikowia > Metschnikowia peoriensis. The sequence goes on along the minus strand of JAJMCO010000014.1, from coordinate 108,969 downwards.
TGGAGACATTCTCGACGACCTAGAGTCCAATAACGTCATAAAGTAATCGAACATGTTTCTCATAGAATCTCTTTGGAAACCAAACTTGTTGGTTAAATCAATAAACACATCCTCAATGTGCTCAATCTTGATTGGTGCTTGGGGGTCAGCAGACCACGCTGGGTAAGGCAAATTTGAGGACAATTGAAACTGAGTTGGGTCATAATTAGGATTGGCACCGTAGATTGGCGTAGAAGTACCCGAAGACCTTGCTCCACCGTAGCTCATCTGTGAAGGAGTATATTGGGTTCCATATTGATCGTAACCTGGTGTTCCTGGGTTTTGACCACCGTAACTGAAGTCAGAGAACTCCTCTGGGTCAGCAACATAGCCAGCATTACCTTGAGCATAGTTTTGGTAACCGTCCATCTCATATGGTTGTTGTTGATACTGTTGGTTTTGATCGTAATATTCTCCACCCTCCTGATATTGAACCGGATGCGCCCCTTCAGTGTAGGGGCCCTGTTGGTAGTAACCCTCACCTTCAGCAGGATGCTGTTGGTTCGGATCGTAATAGTTGTGATTGTTATCGTAAGACATCTTAACGAAACAGTTAGTAAAGACAGTTTGGTGATAAGACGAGATCAGAATGAAGTTTCAGGTAATATCTAAATTTAGGAAGATATGGGAATGGGAGAAAATGCGAATGGGCGAGGCGCAAAAAAAAAGGAACGAAATCAGTCGGGCGCGTAAAAGTGATGAATGGTTTGGGGCAGAGTAAAAAAGCGCAAAGCCAGGTCCTTCTCTTTATCCGAATGACTGTTCGATACTTTTCCGTGTGATTTTTTTTCAACAAAAATTATTGACACTTCAAAGAAAAAAGAATCAGAAAAGGACGTGTGATCGTGGGAAAGGGTAGACTGAAGTTTTTTTTTTCCATAAATAGAAAAGTCCACGGCAAGGCACACACCCGGAAATTTCGTGCAGGAGAGAGTGGAGCGCATGTAAAACGACATGTGCAGGAGGGATTGAAATTCTGGCCAGACTCGCCCGGATTCACCTTGAGAATTTCCAGCCTCGATGAGCGCCCAACATTGTAACACTAATTTTTCTTCAAAACATTTGATTTGACAACCAGACAAGTTGAAACACACATGAAACACAAGAACCAATTTAAACTTTGTCTATTTTGAGTTGCCAGGACCGAGGCAGCTGCGCGTGCCATGCTCAAACACAAAAAAGCAAAGAAAAAGAAGTTTAGATGCAGGTGTGCACGTGACTCCGCGTCGGCCAACCAAAAGTTTCTTTTGCGGCGCGTGTGTAAGCTCATTTTCCAGATTTGAGTGAGACAAATCAAAAGCGTTCTTTTTCGCGCCAAGGGGTAAATGGGGCGAAAAAAAGGCGCGTCACGTGAAGGGGCGCAGGATCGGATCGGCTCAAATCGAAGAAAAAAAAGCGAACCGTGCCGAGAGTGCGATGGTTTGAAACGTAGGGGCGCGCTCTCAATTTTTAGGAGCCAGGCGTAGGTTTGGAATCATGGGCAAAAGATACAAAAAAAAAAAAAAGACAAGAGACAAATTGTAGAACAATCCAGACAAGTGATTACCAAAGTTTGGAATTAGTCAAAGTAAGAAGAAGACGCTTCTTCAGCGATTCATATTGTTCCATAATAGCGAAAACACGCCTCTTCTTATTGTTCCAAAATGTCGTTCACAATCAAGTCTCATTGTCAAATTTGATTGAGGAAATGGCGGGTATATTGATGAATAGCAAGGGATAGGAAAGAAATATTGAATCGGGATACTTCATTTTGATCGTTGGAATGGTTTTCATATTAAAAAACTGGCTCTGTGGTTAACATACCTTTCGATAACTGTCAATGACGATAAAGAAGAAGAAGTAGATCAAATCGAGAGGGCGCGGTCTTTACTACCTGTAACGGGAGTTCGCGAGGCGGGCACGACCCTTCCTTGAAGGCGCGGAGGAACGCGCTCGCAAAATTGGTAGCAACCAAAAGCGCAAAAAAAAAAAAAAAAAAAGAAAAAAAACGCGACATTCGTGAATACAGTAGCAACAAAATGTATCACGACAGAAGAGTTTTTCTGTTTTTGAAGGGTTTCTGCAGCTGTTCATTTTTGCCCTTGCATGCTCTAGTTTTAACAATGGCTTACAATAGGAAATCCCCTGAAATTTCCGAAAAAGAAAGTTTTGACTTTAGTCCAGAGTAATCGTAAACATATAGCTCCAAGTAAATTAATGGGCAAAGTAAAATTGCGGGCTCTGAAAGTAAACCCGATGCTGGTTAAAAATAGAGCACACGGGGCCGATTTTTTTTTTTTTTTTTTTTCTTAGCCTCCTCGCATCCATTGCATATGGGAACTTATTCGATTTAACGCCATTTTTAAAGTCCAAAAAAATTAAAAAAGAAAAATTAAACTTTTTCATAATCAAAAATCCAGCAAAAAAAATTCTACCAGAAACACAGAGAGAAGAAAAAAAAAATGTATATTTAAATAAGGTTAGTTTTCTATTCAGTCCAGCCCAAGTTGGCTAAGTCCTGTCTGATTTCGTCCTCCTTGTTGATTTTGTCGATCTGCGTCTCCTCCAACTGTTCACCACCGGCTTGTCTCATGCGCAATGCCTCAATGGCTCTAAGTTTCTTCAACAATGAACGAATTTTCTTTTCTTCCAAAGAAACAATGCCACCTACAACAGATCCCTTTTCAGGAGCAGCAGTAGCAGTAGCACCTGCAACAGGCGTAGCAGCTTTTTTCTCTTCTGGCACAGGGGTAGGCTCTTCATTCTTCTTAGACTCTCTCTTCTTCCTGTTCTTAGCAGCAGTCTTACTCTCTTTAGGCTCAACCGGTTGAGCGCCAGGCACCACTCTACGAGAGCCCGGCACATATGCACCACCGGCTGGTTTTGCCGATAAATTACTCTGCAACTCCTTTTGGTATAAAGATGTTGAAGCTGTAGAAGCACCACTGTTTCTGGCATGGGGCGGTCTATAGGCACCGGCTTTTTTCACCGCACCGTTTCCGCCGGTGGCTGCAGCCTTTTTGGCTAGGTAGTCTGTGGCCGATTGATGAGGCGCAGGACATGCTTCTAATTGTTTTAGAGCAGGGAAAGACTCGATACCTTGTGGTTTCCATGCGATCGAGAACAACTCCTGGTACTCTTTATAGTACAACAACTTGCCGGTCGCGTGCCAAACTTTCAAGCCGTTATCGACACGCAATCTAGGCGAAGTAGTGGCAGTTAAAATGAAACGGCCACAGGGGGACCACTCGCACACAGAAGTGTTGGAGGCCTCGAAAGTGCACACTTTCGAAAACTTGCTTTGACGATCATACACATCAACAGTTCCTTGCAAATTGCCAAAACCAGCCACCAACACAAAACGACCATGAGGGGAGTAAAGAATCGTGTTTCTGGGAGCAGTGGCCAATGAGTGAATCAGGTTACCCCTGGCGTCGAAAAACGTTGTTTCCGATGGCATGTACCCGTACGAAACGGCAAATTCTCGGGCCAGCGGCGACCACGTGATGTCGTGGATTGGGCCTTCACGTTTCAAGTCAATACGTTCATATGAACCAGCAATGCCCAAAAGGTACAAGTTCGTTTCACCGTAGTACGACTTATTGCTGGAATCATGGTCGGTGGATGCTAACGCAAGCAATGCCGTGCCCAAGGCATTCCATTGCAACTGACATTTCTCGGCCTTGAAGAACGATTTCGAGCATACAGGCTGGTTGAAATTGGGGATATTGTAGATCCGCACCTCGGCCGGTTTGCCCGATTTTTCTGGGATGAACACTGCCACCGAGGGGTTCAATCCTGGACTCAAACGGAAGTTCTGGAATGTGGCGCCCAGGTCCTGCAAGCGAAATTTGTATGATGGCTTTTTAATATCCAAACTGGCACCCAATTCGTAGAAATGGATCTCTCTATTGTTGAAATTTTTCGCCATCACAGTACCATCCTGCGAAAACTGCGGCTGCCATCCGCCTTGCTGCTTATTCGACCATTGCGTAAGAATTGCTTGTTGTTCAATGTCATAAACAAGCACGTTCTCCAGCCACACGCCGCTCTCCTTATTAAGCAAAATCGGCTTGGTCCAGAGGGTCAAATAACGCCCGTTGGGCGAGAAAATCATGTCAAAAGTCTCCTTGACCTCGATACGAGCGGCAACCTGGTCATTGCTAGCACCATCTTTTGTCGAAACTACGGTCACATGTGTAGGCTGAGTGTATGCAAAAAACTCGCCGTTGGCACTATATTGGGCACAACGCACTTCGAGCGTGGGTTTGGGAAATGTGGATATTTCCTCGAAATCTTGAAACAAGTCGATAGACTTGGGTTGACGGCCTGCGGTGGTTAGTACTTTGTTATAAAATAAGATTAGTGGGTTCATAACGAGGTGATTCTTTTTGCAGTTGGAGAAAATTTGATAAAATAAAACGTTTTGAAAACTCTAAAACTTCGTTTTTTTTCAATATTTGGGGATGCTGCAATGAAAATTTGTTCATATTCAGGTGCTGATAGTCTCGTATACATGAAATCACTGCACGCGTAATGAAACAGCTAGATTATTTGCATTTTCAGCGGGGCCTTGATCCGGATTTTGCACTGGAATCTCCTCATCACACCTTTTCCATTAAGTACATACAAAAAAACTGCGTGTTTTTCGACATATCTGTTGTTTGTCTATCTCAAAAAGATGCGTTTGTAAGTAATGAAGCAGCTATCTCGATGAAAATTTTTGGGGGCGCGGCCACACAGAACAATTTTTTTTTTCTTTGGCCTTTTTGCCTTTTGTCGGCCGCGATTTTGCGGTGAACGGTTTTAACCTCGAGACTGCGTTTATATTACGATCTTTCTGATAATGAAATGAAGAGAGAAGATACTTCGATCTGTCAAAAAAGATCATGGATATTACGCTTTAGTCATGGGCATGAATTTGGGATATCCTTGAATTCTTTCCACAAGACAAAAATAATAATAATAATAATAATAAAGAAGAAGAAAAATACGTCCTGTCGCAGCTGAAACATGTCATTCATGTCATCAGTGTTTAGACCAAGGGTCTTGCGTGTGGGATGATGAACAAACTAGCACACTTTCTCTAATTGGCGAATCCTTATCAAACTGATCTATTTATTTCCAGGTATATCCTCGAAAAACGGGAACTTCGTTGATTTAGTTTAATAGGGAAGAAATATACCAAGATTGACATTCGTCCGTGAAACGCTTTGCTCCAATTTCGTGTCTACATGCTGTGGGAACGACTTTCCATGCGTAAACTCTGCGTTTAACAAAAACGAAGGGAAGTATAAAAAAGTAACTTAATTAAATGCATATGTATTTTTTTTTTTTTTTCGAGCTTTTTCAACCTCATGACCCGTATTCGTATTTCTACTTTTTCTTTATCTATTATGGGCTGGGCATATCTAAATGCTCTTCGGCCGCGGAGTGGCCTGCCCTCCACGCCTGTTCAAACCATTCCCGGGGATCTCCACCTGCGAGACCTTGCTCCACCAACAATCCCATCTGATAAAATGCTTCTGGGTATGCAAACTCTTTGCATGCCCGCTCACACCATTCCACAGCCTTCTCTGGATCAGGGTAAGGTATGTACTTACTCACACCATCAGTGCCCTTGAGCAACCAACGAGACAAGCCAAGCATGGCCTCCGGATGGCGCTTATACTTCAACGGCGAGGACGAAGCCTTAATGTACCACTGCACCGATTTTTTCGGGTTGTAGCCACGGTTTAACTCGCCATCCTCGTAAATGCGACCGAGGCGGACTTGGGCTTGCACGCACGAAAGCTTGGCCGATCTATTGTAATAGGATAAACTCTTTGAGTAAATGACTGGTGCCATTTCCAATGATGCTTGAACAAATTCATCATCTGCAGTCAAGTCTCCCGGGTAAATACCTTCGTAGATTTTACCCAACTGGAACTGGGCCAAACCAACTATTTCTTCCAACTCATCACGATCAGCACCACTAAGCTGCACGTCGGCAGATTCCATATCGATATCGGCCAATTTCTTGAAATAAGAGAAAAACCGCGTCAGGCGTTGTTTTGGCACAAGTAACTGGATCAACGCCACTTTGTAGATTGCCCGATTATATCCCATTTTGGCAGACTCGGTGTAATTTTGCACTGCCAAGTCAAACTTGTCTTCCTCTTGCTGCAACTCGTAAAGCTCGCCTAGTTCGTAATAGGCACGGAAGTGGCCTGGATTATTATCCAAACACTCGTGGAAAAAGTGCTCGGCATCTGGTACGTTGAGCTGGTAGTTGAAATCTTGGCCGTATCTTTCCAAGTACGCATTCAGATAGAAACATCCTTGGAAATAGCAAGCCTCGGCATAGAGCCGTTGTGACTCTTTACGCTGACTACCCGCAAGTTCTTTCACAAGTTTGTGGAGATGGTTGACCGAGGAGCGGATGAAATGCTGCTTATTATCAGCCACTTGTTCTGCAGAAACACCATCACCCTTGATATTAATGTAAGCGTAGAGCTTGTTGTTGGTTGCGGAAATCAACATTTTGAGCCATTTTAGACGATATTCGAAGGTCTTGTTACCCGAAGCAATCACTTTTCTCAACTCCACAAATTCCTCGATCTTGCGGTTGACAAAGTTATCCGAGGACCGTGGAAGTGATCCTGCAGGACTTGGGGCGCCATAATTCATCTGCTGTAACTGATGAAACTGTTGCATTTGCTGCATTTGCTGGAGCTGTTGAAGCTGTTGGATCTGCTGCTGAATCTGTTGCATGTACATATCGCTCATCGGAAGTGTGCCTGTACTCTGTCTCTTAATGTAAGACAATTGCCTCTGAAGCTCGAACTCCTGGCTATTTTGTGCGGGAGCAATGGGCGCAAGTGGAGGTGGTGGGCCAGCAATTGGCGGTGTAAAGACTCGCGTTTGCACCGGTGCACGCAGCTTTCTTCTAAGGCTAGTGGAGGGCGTGGCTACTCTTCTCAAACTAGGACCCACGTTGAAATTCTTTTCACTCTGCAATGAGCTGTACGAACTTGTTGATGCCGAGGACGTATTTCTGTTGAGTCCGGATGGACTGCTGTCTTCACTAATTGATGCAGGTTCTTGATACGAGTCCACCACTGCGTAGAGGTTTTGAAGAGACTCGCTGGGCTGTTGGATCGGGGTGCTGGCATCTGTATCAGTTGTATCCTTTACATCATGCGTGTTAAGCGTAGACTCGTCATTATCGTGATCTTGATCTTGATTTTTATTTTGATCCTGATCCTGATCCTGATCCTGATCGCTCTCATCGCTTGCTAGAAACGCCCCATAGTCAGAGATTTGGGTATTGGTGGTGTTCACTGAAATTTGGCGCATACGCGAGATCACCAGTGCCAGAGACAGATGACGAGGCTGTGGAGGAGGCCGCATCTCCGCCAAAGTATCTAAGTTTTCTGAACTTTCTTCGTGTTCTGGGGCTCGTCTCATAATATTCAGTTGCAACTCTTTAGTAGGGGTCGCCACGTTAACCGAAACAGCCCGTGTCTTTGGCACATGCTTGCTATGGTCTTCCGGAGGTACCAGAGCCAGGCGATTAGACTTGAGCGTGTCGCGGCGTGAGTTTTGAACAAGACTGTTATCGTAATCGGCGGTTTGTACAATATTATAGAACCGCTCGCTAGGCGCCGTGTGAGGAGGCTGATATGGCTGCTGACCCAAACCAGCATACAGTTTCCGCAGAGACTGTGGCAAGGGCTGGCTCTGTGGTTTTGGTGGAAGCCCAGCACCCCGTTTTTTCTGGAGTTCCAAGGCCTGGTAATATTGCTTCCATTGCTCGTAGTAAGGATGGTTTTTCGCTTGCGCAAATGCAGTATCCGACTCTCCGTCGGAAGTGAACTCGGATCCATCTGCTTGCGAGTCCTCTGATGCAGATTCCTCCGACATGCTGATGTTCGTTTCATCCGGATGCATGTTGTGGGATAAAGCCGCGTGCGCGGGGTACACGGGTGCCACGTTGCCAGTCAGGTGGGACTTCTCCGGGGAATACCATTCGGGTGATTGATTTTGATGCAGAGGCGGCTTCACATGAGCTGGAATTGGCCGGATCACCGGGTTTTGGGCACGTGGTTGTCCCGATACAGGGCCCATAAACAGGTCTCTTCGACGAGAGTCAACGTTGGGGATTTGTGCATTTATCACGGGCATGCTGTTTCTGTAACCGGCGGGTAATTGAGTATAGCTATTGGTCATCAGAAATCCATTTTTGGCCAGCGGGATCGTAGGTTTAGATCCGGAGTCCTGTGACAGTGCTGATGAAAGCGACGTGTGCAGAAAGTCGCTGGTCGACAGCGAAACAGACTCAGCGGCTTTAGTATGTGAAGGCGAAGGTGTTTGTAAAGAACGGTGCCTATCCTTGTCGTGTTGTCTGATTCTGGCGATAAGTCCCATAATTGGAGGAAGGGATTTCTCTTTTTTTTTTTTTTATTGATTCCTTCCAATTAATTGAATCCTTTGTTGTGTCGCTTATGCAAATCTAACCTCGAAATAAGCGAATGTGAGTGGTGTTTTACCAACGGCTTTTCTATATATATTATCGCCGTACCAGTATCCACAACTAAAAAGGTGTACGAATATTCCACACACACTTAGGCATGTCTACACATTTTTTTTTTTTTCGCCTATGACCGCGTTGCATTGAAACTGCGGTTTTTTTTTAGAACTGTGAGCTCATTTCTGCCGCTTTCGGAAGAGCGGTAAATATTCTCCTGTGCACTGGACGCTCACCCACGGAAAGAAACGCGCATATGCAGGCCCGCCCTTCCAAGTTCTAGGGCAGCAAGTTAGCAACTGAACTGTTTCGCTTAGCTCCGGGGGCTTGGTCTACGCTTAGCCCAGCGTTATAATTCTGGGGTACGAATAAAATCGATTGAAGAAAATTTAATCTAATGGTAAATTTGTATTCTCCCTCATATTTCATAATATGGCGGGAGAAAAAAAAAATTAAGAAAAAGGGGACAAGAAATATACTAGAAGGTTTACGCGCCCGCTGTGCATATCCGGGCCCTATGCCGCCTTTTTTTAAGAAAAAGAAAAAAAATTACCCGGAAATTGCCGTCTAAGACACCACACCTCCTTCAAAGGAGTGAAGGTTAAAGTATATTTGGGTGTGTGGGCCCATGCAGAAAAGTCTTGTCGAAGTGCATAACATGACTATATTTATTCTTCTTTTAAGAATTGCTATATTATTACTGATTCTTTTTTTTCTTTTTTTTTTTTGTTTCGATTTTGGCGGTTTTCGTATTTTAGTTTGTAGGAGATCTCTTCTTTCAATGTTTGGACCAATAAGAGGGAGCTGCTTTAGAGCTAGTGGTAACCCTTGACAACGCTCACTCTTTTTTTCTTTTTTTCATTTTTTCTATCTCTCAACTCCGTGACTTTTTAGGAGCAATACCACTTCTTTGTCTTTACACATAAAAGACTGTTTGGTGAAACATTACGAGTGTGTGAAGGATCACCCAATATTGTCCAGGAATTGTGGGGGAACGTGCGGGCCAATTTCCGGAAGGCGGCGGAAAGTCTTCTACTTTAGGGGCTTTTATTTTCAAAGGCTGTGTGGTAGGCTCAACGTGGGCAAACAAGTTTTATATAAACTTTCTTGTAGAAAAAGAAAAAATACAATTTTATACCGAGAGTTGTGGCAATTGTGGCATGACAACACTCTTCTACATCTCGGATTGTTTCGCAGAACAGCAAAAGTGGTGCAATTTAAATCTACGAAATTGATTTGAAAAATTACAAACAGGGGTGTTCGGTCCATTTTCTTTTTGAGGGAATGACCCCGTATCATTTAAAACAGAATAGATGAAAAAGATATAGCAATAGTGTACCCTGACTAACTCATGAACTAGTTTTTACATTTACGAATGGGTTTTCAAAAGTTACCTGCATTGCCGTGGGGGTACTGCAATGCCGTGGGGGTGCAACACCACCATGACTCATGCCATTCATTAACTTTGAGCCCCGCAAAATTTTCAAACGTTTGTTTGCTTTTACAAATTCTTTGTTCTAGACGTGAAAATTCTTACACTTTAACCGTTCTACCAATTACTCTTAGTTAATTTTGAGGAATTTCACAAAAAATATCCTGCCTTTTGTGCGGTCGGCGATATAACTCCACGCGCCAAGCTCTTGTCTCACCTAATTTCGTTAGACCCCCTTGTAAAGATAGATTAAGAGCAAGAGCAAAAGAATATAAAAACGAAAAAAAGAAAATTGTGTTACACTAATTTTTTTTTTTAAAAAATCTCTCCTATTTCTCTTCTACTAAATAAAAGTATTATTTCGTTCCCTTCCTATTATGTGTGCTGCCGCACATGATTACTAATAGCTGAGCCCCACAATATAAAAGCATAAATACCCCGGTTTGCGCTGCGCTACTCTGCTCACTGTGGCTCAATTATTTCAAGCAATCAAATTTCCAGCAATCATCATGTTTCAAGTTTCCGCTGCTGCATTCACAGAAACAAACCCAGATCTTTCCAAGGCCTTGTTCAATGCCACATCGACAATTGACCCGACAAAAATTGCACCCAATCAGGTGGTGATTGCTGCGTTGGGAGTGCCCGTGAATCCATCCGACCAGCTTCAAATCGCTGGCTCTTACAAAACGCCAATTAATTTCCAAAACTTGGGCCAGGACCCAGCTGAGGCAAAAGTGGCGATAGGAGGCAACGAAGGATGTTTCCGCGTGGTGGCAGTTGGCGAAAACGTGTCTCAGTATAAAATAGGCGACTGGGTGATTTTGAAGCTCACTAGTTTCGGCACGTGGCGGTCACATGCAATTGTGGAAATCACTGAAGACAACAAGGACCCTTTGATTGTAGTTCTGAACGATAAAGATGCGGGACTTTCGTTAGATGAGGCCTCGACAATCTCCACCAACCCCTGCACTGCATATCAGCTTTTCCACCACTACGTATCGGACTGGCAAGAGGGCGACTGGATCATTGTGAATGCGGGCAATTCTTTCGTTAATAAATATTTGTATCAGCTCGCACGGCACCATGGAATCAAGACTTTGGGAATCATTAGGAAGAAACCCGATTATACCGATGTCGTTAACGAATTGCAAGCACTTGGAGCCACGGTAGTTTTACCTGAAGAGGAATTCATCGCCGACGATTTCCCTACAGCTGCTCTCCCGCAAATTATTGGTAAAAACGCCCGTGTGCGTCTCGCGCTCGACTCACTTGGAGGTCCCACCACGCCAAATCTTGTTGCGTCGCTTTCAAACGATCAAACATTCGTTAACTATGGCGCATTATCTGGGGGAATGATTCTGTTTTCTCCAGGAGTACAATTAGCGAAAAACATCACGCTTAAAAGTTACTGGTTGACGAGAAATACACGCAATAACCCGCAACTGAAGGTTGATACCGTCAAAGAATTGTTGCCTCTCTATAAATCAGGCGTTTTCCAGCCGGTCAAATTCACCCACATCCCGTTTGAAGCTGGCAGGAGCCTTCGAGACGCGTTTGTTCAGGCTATTAACGAGTCAGGCCTTGGCAAAAGGGTTGTGACTTTCCCAGAAAATTGCTCTGCGTAATGCAAAGAAGTTAAATATTGATTTCATAGACCTCAAATACTCACATGAGCTTTGTATTGCATTTTGAAGGCGCTGCAATGGCGTAAGAAAATAAAAATCCACCACACAGCAATAAATAGTTCGTCAAGACTCTAGTGCTGAAAATCGAGCCAGTTATAGTTGTTATTATTGCCAACTGTAGGCTCGTCAATCAATATCTCGTCAGCAGCCTCCAAGCCCCGGATATCGTAATTGTGGGCAGGCTCCTCTCCTCCAATGACAAACTGGTCCAGTTGAAAAAGATTCATGTTGAGTAACTTATCAATCTCGTCAGCACCATTTGTTGCTGCGTTCTGGGAGTCCTTTGTATATCCGAAAAACGCATCCTGCGGGGTTTCTACCGGTGCATGCGACAACTGATTGGCCACAGCAGGTCTTGCTTCACTGTTCATTTGCGAAAAAAGCCCCGTGTTCAGCGATGAGATCACCCCATCTTCAGACCACTTAAAGTTTGGATTATGTGGTAATGATCCAGGGGCCATGACTGATGCAGATCCGGCAGAGATGTTTGTGTTGGGCAAGTTGTGAATATTTTGTGAATTTTGCAGGTTCCGAGATTGGTGAGAGTGATTTGAAGGGCGCAAGGTGCCGTGCAACTTATAGAATAGCCCACATGCATTGCAAAGCGTATCTCCCAGAGCCGTTTTACGCCATAGAGGCGTGGTTTTCGTATGACAATTGGTGCATTCAAGCACTCTTGGCTGCAGATTTTGTTGCTGTTGTTCACTATTGGTACGTGCACGTGGGCCCTGTGGCGAAAGCTTATAATCATTTTTGATCGTGGACTCAAGCGAGTTGATATATGAGCTGAGAAACGAGTTTCCCACAGCATCCCGCAGAAAATTAGTGTCTGGAGTCCGTCGTTGTGCCGGGCCAGGAATGCTCAGATTTACGCTAGGCGTGATTGTCGGGTGATGGGGCACAGTCTCGCCATTATGTTGATAACTAGGGGCGCGAGAAAGTGGGATGCCTGGACTTGTAGTTGTGTTGGGACGTGACTGCAGGTCGTATTCTTCCTGTGAAATACGGCGAATGTGTGCCACATAATCAAACTCCTCGGCACTGCCAGGACCAGGACCAGGGCCAGGCCCTAATGTTTGTTTCAGGTTTGTTTCAGGTTTGCGTGGCGTTTGTTTCAGCACACGCCCGTTTAAACTTGTACCCGTGCTTGTGTTTTTGCTTGCGCCCTGCACGGCCTTACGGTTTTGGATCCGCCACGCAAGGTTCAGTACACGTTCGTTATGTGGCAAGAATTTTTTCTTCAGATACATAGATATAATCTTGAGTGATGAGTCATCAAGATCTTGCACGAGCTCGGAAATATCCACCGGTGTGGCGGTGGGTTTAGCTTTGGGAGGCATTTCCATTTATGTGATTTCAGATTCCAAAATCCTTTGAAGAATACCCCGATCGCAGTTGCGAGATTCGTGTCCACTGGCACTATTTGTAAGGGGCGGTGTGGGAAGTAAAGATGCGATCCACGGAATAACACCACACACTTTGGGTAAAAAAAATGTTCCTTTTTTGCTTATTGGTTAAGGGGACGAAACCAATTCCTAGTGCTCAGAGAAAGGAAAAAAAAAAATTAGTGCCCGAGTGTGGAAGCAAGTCTTGTTCCTGGAAAGTGGGGGTCTTTTCTAAACAATGCCGAGGCTCCTAGTCTGGGTGGATTTGGGGATTTGAGAAAAGCGGAAATTCGTATTTTAAGAGTATCAGCTATACATAGGATTGCATGGTCACGTACACAGGACGCGTGCAGATGGGCAAAGCCTAAGTAGAAGAAACACCAGCTTGTGTGCAGCCGGTCTTGCAGGTAATGTATGCACACCGATGGGCGCCAGACGCATTATTTGCTTTGCGTGTAATTGGGCGTCCTTGACAGAGACTTCGTCAACAGCAAATCGTGCCATTTTCAACAACTCAGTTTCCTTAAAAATTTTAATTTACTCAAAAATTATTTCTATAATTATTTTGGAGCCGCTAGCAGAAAATCCTACTGAAAAACCAAAATCTCACAGTCAACGGAAAAGCGTACTGCCTCCCGAGGGATGCGCAGCGCGAAAGGCCCAGTAATAATTGATTCATGGCCTGAATAAGGACACGACCCAGAATTCGGGGCCCTGGTTAGCGGCTGTTTCAATGGAAGGCTGCAGTAACAATAGAGTTTAAAATATCAAACAGAAGAATTAGGACTGAAATACGTAAACAATGGCTGCGCATTTGAAAAAAATAGTACAATATTTGTCTCGTCTCATGCTGGAGTTTGTATGGCTTGAGGAAACGAAAGTAGTGGGTTATGGTGCGCTTGGCCAAGGACTCAGATAACGACTCGCTTAAGGAAATGGGATACCCCCGAGGCGGCTTCACGTACAAAATAAATTTTCAAAAGTGAAGAGTCAGGATGTTTTTTTTTTTCTTTTTTTTTTTTTTTTTCTTTTTAATTTTTTCGCCAAAAAAATCTTTTCGACTTTCCTTTTTGAAAGAATAAATCCAAAACTCCTTTTAAAATCCATGTTTTTACACCATTGTTGTGCGCTTGATTCGGGCCGTCAATTGTTGGTACGGGTGAGATAATCGCAGCCCGTGAATGGCCTTTTTTTTTCTTTTCTTCTTCAATTCAAGACCCTATAAACAATTAAGCACTGGGACAAAGAGAAAAAGATAGAATAAGAGCTTTTATTCTGTATTATTATTATTGCCCGTGAAATTGATTGAGCCCTCTTTCTTCTTAGTGGGCCTTTAAAAATTACCCTATCCTAAACCATTCTTTTCAACAATTTAATAATGGAGGGAACTGGCCGATTTTGGTTTCGAAAAAAAAAAAAAAGCAGAAAGCACTTCCTAAATTCATAAAAGATTTGGTTTGACAATGGAAGTTTCACCGATATTATTTCAGAAAGAAGACATGAGTTCTATATACATTGTATTCTATTCTTCACAGCTTCAACCATCTTTCTTCGCAGCAGAGATGTCTTGTTCGCGAAACTTTATTTCTCATGTGTCCGCTCCATCTCACCTTCTAAAAACTCAAATTCCTCTATAAAACAACCCCCCAAAATAGCACATTATGGCAGACAAAGTTCGTGAAAACCATCAGTATTTGCGACAGAAGGAAATCTACGCAGGCGTGGGAAATCCCGACACCACTCGTGAGGAATTCATCACCAATATTCACCGAGACACGCTTGCGTCTTTGGCCATGCACGAGAACTTGCTTACGTACAATTCAGTGGCTTTAAATACTCATCCACATCTTTTGAGACAGGAGCTACTAAAAAAGATGGTCCAGCCGTTACAACCAAAAAAGGAAACCTAGAAAAATGCTCACCAAGTTTAATTCTCACGCGTATGCATTGCTCAGCCTTAAAAAATATCATTTTCATAAGGGCAGTTCAAACTGTCATGTCCATCACGTTCACATAAACCACACCAATCGTCTCTGCCTGCACTGGGGTCAATTTCTTTTTCAGGCTTGTAAATAGGCAAAGGCCCACCTGCCGCCTGGAAATTGGAAAGGGTACTGAAATTTTCGGAAGGTTCAGTTCCTGGTTCAGAAACTTTCGCCGATTTTTGCTGGAGCTCAAGCAACTCGCTCTCCAACTTTCTATTTTGTTGTTGTGAGCGTTCGTACTCCGCTTGCAAAGTCGCCATTTCGCCCTTATGCAAACTCTCGACCATTTCCAACGAGTTCTGAAGCTCGGTCAACTCAGAGTCATCATACGAAGTCCTTTTTTCAAGGTCTTGCGTGAGTTTTGCAATCACCAGGTTCAACTTTTGTTTTTCGTCACTTAAGCCCTTGATTGTATCCAAATGTTGTGATTCTTTTGACGAATCTGCCGTTGCAGCAGCTTTCAAAGTCTTAATCTGTTTTTGAAGCTGATCTATTTTTGCGGTCTTTTCCAGTTCTGTCACACGCAATTCTTCAAGTTCCGCTTTGGAGTTGTCAGAAGATGTTTTGGAAAGATTTGACACTGCCTCGAGCTTCTTCTCGAGTTCCTCAATAGCCTTCTTGTGTTGCTGCTTTTCTTTCTCCCAGTCTTCTAGAGATAAGCCTTCGATTTTAGCCAGAAGGACGTCGACTTCTTGCAGCCCAAGCTCCTCTAACTTGATTTCAAGTTCGGCAATTTGTACGTTTTTAGCCCGTGTTTTAGCCTGCGCATCTTCCAACACAATTTCCATAGAAGTGACATCCTGTGTGAGCATTTCAACCTTATGTTTGAGCAGTTCAATAAGCTCTTCTTTATCATTATTATCATCTCCGCCACCCCCGCCGTTTGTAGATTTCTCCACTTGTACCCTAAGATCCTGGTTTTCCCTTTCAAATGCCAGAACCTGTAATTCTGCTGCCGCAAGCTTTTCTCTTAAAACGCCATTTTCGCTGCGAAGCGTTTCTAGTTCCTCTTTATTATGACCTGTTTCTGTCCCATTGCTAGAGTGAGAGGTGGATTTGGCCATAAGATTCTTGATTTCCTCTTGCAAATCTGCAATTTGCAACTCGTATAAGTTTTCTGCTTCCTGCTGAGAACTAAGCATCAAGTCTAGACTCAGGCGCCACTCTTCACGTGCACGGTCATGATCGCTCTTCTGTTTCTTCAACCTGCGCTCTTTATCTTCTAAACTACGCTCGTAATCCTCCAACACTGGATGTAGTTGGTCTACTGTGGTTTGTAGTTCAAGTAAAATGGCCTCTTTGCGGTCAAACTCGCGTGTTTTTTGTTCCAACTGTGCCCGAAGCTCCGCCAATTCGCTAGAAACATCCACCGGGGTCACAGTACGTGCTGGTGCCAAATTCTGTTCGCCTTTTGGCGATCCCGAGGATAACGTAGTGTATGATTCAAGTCTACGAGCGTCTCTGGAGACGGAATTTGTCCGCAGGAAAGGCCGAGTCGGTTCCAGCAGGGCACCGTACCCGCCAAATACCCGTGGGCTCGGGCTGCTGCGACGAGACGGGGTTGGCGTGTAGACAGAGTCACGTTTCAGGCCCAAACCCCGACTTTTTAGGCGTTCTGCAGTAGGTAATGATATGTTTGCCGCACGAAGACGGTCCCAGGGTAAGAAAAGCCCCGTATTCGGCTGAGACACTTCAAAATAGCGGAATCCGTCCACTTCGCCGCTGTTTTTGCCTCGAGAAGCGGCCGATGGGCCTTGTAATTCGATACCTCCAAAAAGCCCTGATTTTCCTCGTATTGGACCCACGTATTTTAAGATACCGCTGCCCCGGTTGGCTCCGGGGACTACAACATTGGTTCCTACAAGATCAGTCATTCAAAAAGCTGTCAGTGTTTTTTTTTTTTTTCTCAATAGGTTTATATTGTTTGAGGTCTGTTGTGAACTTCATTTTTTGTATTTACGTGTTTCAACTTGTGTGCAGAACAGCACTCGATCGCTCATAACACCACGGGCCGGATTTTACGGGGCGTGGATCCATGGGCAAATTTTTGTGCAAGTGTGAAGGGATCTGTTTCAACTGGTGCAGGGAATCCAATTGCTAAGGGCACGTCTTTCGAATTTCCATTTCTTTGCTTGGACTCACAATATTCGTACACTTCCTCTTCGAGCCCACTGACGTATTCTGAAAGTTCGCGGGCCTTCATGCCCAACTCGTGCACAATCTTTTCAAGTTTCTCCACCTTGGCCACGCCTCCTTGACCAAAATCAAGACGCACGCCTAATGGTAAAAGTTTTTGTGCAATTTCTTCTTGTAGCAGCTCCACGCGAGTCACTTTTTTCCTCAACTGGTGCCGAAGCATTTCCGCCCTAACGTCTAATGGCCGTTTGCTCAATTTCGATTTATCAAGTGATTGTTTGAACAATGCCAATTGCGTGATTACCTTTTCAATATCTTCTTTCTTCTCCTCAGACTCGTCCACGCGCTTCAAAAGCTCACCAAGCTTCGTGTTTTGGTGTCTTACTGTGATTAAAATCTCGTCCAAGGCCTCACGAGGCTCAGTAGCAAGTTGTTTTAGATCATCAAGATCGCCCAAGGCCCAAACCGTAGAATTGGCCAAATCTTCTTCACCCAAAGTTTTTCTGTGTGTACCTGCAGCATCAACGAGAGTGTTTGTCTTTTCTGTATTCAATTCAAGAATATCGACATTTCCTTGTGCTAGCTGAACAAGTTCAGTGAAAGTGCGGGAAATTTCATCCTTGGGAAGCGACGGCTTTTCCGAGAATCCTCCAAGTTTAAGATATTCAACCTTCTTCACTACCTCCGCAATATCGTCACCTTCATAAAGCTTTTTCTGTTTCTTTTCAGTTACTGGCACAGGTTTTTCTTCCGATGGTTTCGAATCGATTGCTGGCTTGTTTGAAGGTGGCTCAAGCTTTTTATCAACCGCTTTCTTTTCAGCAATGACGGGATTTACCGGGGAAAGCGAAGGAGCTTCTGACTTTTGTGTCAATTCGCTTGATGTTTCGCCGAGCGCTGATGAGGCTTTGGAAAAGCCCAAATCAGCACTTTTGGGTGGCAAACTGGGGGTTTCATGCAGTTTTGGTTCTTTAGAAGATTTTAAGTTTTCATAAAGACCACCGAGAGTGGGTTTGGTATCTTTGCTGGGAGCAGCCGGCGTTGGCGTAGGATTGAATTTCCCAAAACCGGTATTTTCTGAACTTTGCAAGTTCAACTGAGCAAATCCCTTCTTAGCGGCAAGTGAATTATTGTCTTTAGTTGGGAATTCATCGAAGCTGTCCAGATCTTCAGACGCCGACTCCAGTTCAGTTCCAGAGCTTTCATCGCTGTCTGATATATCTTTGGATCCAGCTGAAAAATTAGACTTATTTGCGGTAGAACCAGATGCACCAAAGTCAGCCGTGTTTTGATCCAAAGCACTGAAGGGGGAAGATTTATCGGCCAGATTTGGGCCGAATAATGTGACCGGTTCCGTTGGCTTCAGATCGCCGAATGGTGATTGTTTTGCACTACCCATCAACTTGGCAAAAGGAGATGTGCTGTTTTCTGTTTGCGAAAAACTTGCAAATGGCGAAACATTGGTATTTGCGCCTTGAGATGGGGTGCCAAATTTGGAGTTGGCACCAAATCCAGAACCAGAAAGGCCAGAGGCCGAAGTTTGGGAGGTGTTAGCAGAAATACTTCCAAACGGCTTCTCGGGTTTTTGGGTATCAAAACTGGCCTTTCCAAAAACTGTTCCTGAACCGAAACCCGAACCAGTATTTGTCGAATTGCCAAAACTAGTGGGTCCTGAGCTAGTTCCTGAAGTGGAAGCTTTTCCAAAAGTTGAACCGCCAAAACTAGAGCTTCCGAAAGCGGGCGCCTTAGTATCAGGCTCTTTGGAAGCACCAAATCCAGATGCGCCGAAGCCAGAAGCTCCAAAAGCAGGTTTGGTGTTTGTGTTGTTGTTGGAAGCACCAAATCCGATACTTCCCATGGCGGAAGTTTCAGTATTAGGTTTCGTCAAGGAACCGAAACCGGAGGCACCAAAACCAGACGCACCAAAAGCAGGTTTGGTGGCGCTTGTTTCTTCGGGGGCCTTGGAACTAACTTTAAAGTCCCCAGCACCAAACATGGGGGTGGACTTGGCTGCACCGAAACTAGAGGCACCAAAAGAAAGCCCCGCGGAAGAGCCAAAGCCAGATTGGGAACTAGAAGGCGTAACTGGATCTAAGGATTTTGCGAAAGTGTTCAGCGTGATTGAAGCAGAAGGGGCATTTGTTATCACAGCTGGTTTTGTTTCGGCCACTTTAGACTCCGTGAGAGCAGGAAGCTGGGCAATGGCACGGTTCAAATCAAGTTTGCTTTCCCGCACGCCTGCCACATCAAATACGTTCCAGATAAATAAATGGCCCATATTATTCAAGCATAAAAGACGTGGCAAAATGCCTACGGCCTCTTCAATAAGGGGCGATACGTTTTTCACGGTACGTGAAGTCCCGCTCAAATCAAGCGCAAATCCGACAGGCAAAGTATCATCGCCTGAGTCATCGTCCATGGGCAATTCTGCCCTGTCAGTATCATTCAGCTGCAGCACTAGGCGGGTATTTGTCCCGCACTCGATGGTAGCAAATTCCGAAGATAATGAGCTGGCGGTAAATGCCAACACTGAGCCTTGGAGCCACTGGGAGATGGCGGCAAAGTATGTGACAGGCGCGCGTGCGAGATCATTGAATGAAGGGGGCAACATAAGTGCACTGGCGACAAATTCGCCATTATTTTTGGTCACAAGCGTATGTATATCGTCTTCGTCTTCATCGTCCGGTTTTCCGACAACATACCAATTATTGTTGTCAATAGTGGCTACCGAAAAAAGCTCGCCCGCGTCTTCGACAGAATATGCGGCGATTTGTGTACCTTGTAATGAAACAAATCGGAGATCTTGACCCGAAACAATTACTAATTCCAGTGGCGAAGTTGTCCAGGTAAATGAAGAAACATCCTCCACGGTTTTCTCCTCACCATGACTATTGATGTAAAGAGTATTGGTCATGTCTAAACAGGCATAAACTGCCGGGTCAAATGGCGATGGTTCAAGCACAGAAATGGGGGCTTTGGCGGGTAATTCATCAAATGCTGTTTGGGCGCCTGAGAAAATCGCATCCACACTTGCCTTTTGTGCCAATCCTTGTGCGATCAAATACAAATGTTCATTCGAAGCATCAAATCTAATAGAAGTGACGCTTTCAAGCTCTAGTGCACGGAATTTCTCGGAAATCACAGAGTCCTCGTCATCCAAATCAGCAAGATATCCAATACCAAAGCTGTGTGTGTTAGAAGCTGCATAAATTCCCTTTTTATGGCCCACATGTAGAAGTTGAAGAGGGTTTTCAGATACAGATGGGGCCTCGAAATCAACTGGCTGGCTAAAAAGCGGCACACCTTGCTTTCCCGTCAGCAAACGGAATCCCAAATCCTCAGAAACGTATTCGTCGACTTCAGCACGTGACATTGTATTGCCTTGTTTGAATATGTTGACGCAATTTAGTGGGTGTTTAATTTTTTTTTTTTGTTTTGCAGTGTTTCGCAAGAAAAACTGTTTAGATGTGATCTTAAGTTTTCGTGCCCTGCAGTGCTTTTCCGGTCAGATGGTGGTCAATGCGCGAACTTGGGAGTCTTATTCTCGGTGGGGATTTGAGTCAAGAAAAGCCACCCCAAAAAAATAAAAAAAAATAATAATAAAAAGAGAGGCAGAGAAGGTTATTTCTGTCCAATCAACTAGTATATATGTTGGACAGAAATGCTCTAACTGAAGAAAGAGATTTACATCAGTGGCCAGGGGCGAGTTTTAGGTGTTTGATCTGGCCTTGGATGAGGGAAACACGCTCAGGAGAGCTGAAGAGAGAAAACATAGTTTAGTCTAGAAACAAACGATAACAATTACCATAGAATTTGCACATCTTAAAAAATTCAACATTTGGAAGTTGTTTTTTGAACGATTTATTCTAATTCCTCAGGCTGTCGTCTTTTTCCAGAAACGTAATGAAAACTAGTTTAATATTGGATCGCGTGTTAAGAAGAGGCGATCGCGCGAAACCACAACTTTTTTTTTTGGAGGGGAGTGGGGTGAAAGGACATCAGAAGAAACCGAATTTTCCTTCAACTGGCGAAATTTTGTACACCAATTATTCTCAAACATGCTCAATGAGCATATAATCCCTTGATTTTTCAAATTTATTCACAAAAAATAAGAGAATCATTTTTGTCGCAGGTAATACTTTTTTGCGTCTGCGTTTTCACCAGGCTTTACGGTTGTAGATCCACGAAATGTTAAGCTTGAAAAATCACATTCCTGCTTATCATGCAATCTTGCTGTTTGTACAGCTTGAATTGAGAAATTCTAAAATCTTCATCTGATTAGTATAATAAATTAAATTCTTTCTTGATGATCCGATTCACTAAACCTGGGCTTTCGAAATAAATAGTCAGCACATTACCTTAGAAAATTTTTAAACCATCACTATGATAGGAAAAAATTACCGAGTTTCGACCGCCCGCCTTAAAAGAGCAATTGCGGATGGTGCGACATTGAGTCCGTCTCACGGTCCAGATTAAACGAAATATAAATTTTGGAACGCAAAAAAGTAAGCACTCTTTTCAAGAAGAACAATAATTGCGATTTATAATTCCAACATCATTTAAATCGAAAGGTCAGGCCATAAACACCGAAAAACTTTCCCATGTCGGGATTCAAGCTCATTGGTCAATTGATGATAGGGGCATTTCCTGGATTTAAGATTCATTCATGCGCGTAATATAAATAAAATTAGCCTAATTAGGAATTCTCGATCCACAATCAAGTCTGTTTCGGGAAGATTTCGGCAACGTGGGCGGGTCCCAATAATTCCGTTACTCAAAAATGGCTCAATGTTGCTTCGGAAAATAATGCCAATCGGAGCCGCAAGCCTGCACAGAGTGGGGTGTCACCACGTGCCGTGTTTATTACTTGTCCAGATTAGGAAAGTTTCAAACTTTTTCAAAGCCGTGCGGCACAATGACTTTGGCCTTGATAGCCACCATTAGTTTTTCATAACCACCTGAAGTCCGGATTTAGGGGTACAATAGACCCCCACACAATTTTTTTTTTGTTTTAGAAAGTGCTCCTCACAATTGGGATATTATAGTTGGGCCAAACAAAACTCTGTGATGTCAGACAATTCGCATATCAAAGTATATTGCCAGGGATCGAATGTCGCTAATTTTTCATAAACTGCACAGATCTGTCACCAGAATTTCCGGAAGCCTGTCCATCGAGAGATTTTTCGTAGCTGAGGGCGGCCGAAATGCAAGACATGCATCTGTTCAACTAATATGCACATCTTTTTAAAGTTAATAATCTTTTGCTTAAAGTAGCCTCGAGATGAACTATAAATACCCTGAAATTTTCCTTGGCAAAGCATGATCTTTTTCTTCTTCCATCAACTCAATTGACCAATTCAAACCTCAATTGAATATTCCCCCGAGAACTGCACAACAAAACAATGGTTGCAATTTCTAAGCTTGTCAACAACGGTCTTCTTCTTGTGGGACTGCTGTTCTACAGAGACTTGGCCACCCCGGAACAGGCTTCCGTGGAGTCTTATAATGTGGTGAGATTCTTGGGTGGTTCTGGTCCATATGTCCAGCACCCAGGTTTCGGTATTTCCACCGATATTCCCGACCAATGTACTTTGGAACAGGTGCACTTGTTGTCCAGACACGGTGAGAGATATCCAGAAAAAGGTGCTGGTAAAGGATTTGAAAAAGTGTTCAGTAAGTTGCAGGCTTACAACGGCACTTTGGTTGGCCCATTGGAGTTTTTCAATGACTACACGTTTTTCGTTCAAGATGATGAATACTACAACAAGGAGACCACCAACCTTAACTCCGAAGGTACTTTCTCCGGTACTACCGATGCATTGAGACACGGACTGTCTTTCAGAGCAAAGTACAACTCGCTTTACAATGCTTCTGCCGAGACTCTTAATGTTTTCACCTCGAACTCTGGAAGAGTACACCAAACCAGTAGATATTTCGCCAGAGGTTTCTTGGGTGACCAATACACCGAAGACCAGGTGCAATACACAGTTCTTGATGAGGCTGGAGAGTTGGGTGCCAACTGTTTGACCCCAAGTTACGGGTGCCTGAACTACAACTACAACCTCAACGATAAGTACGTTGCTAACAACTACAACGAATCTTACTTGGACACTGCCAGAGACCGGTTTTTGAAAGGTAACGAGGGTCTTAACTTGACTTCTTCTGATGTCAAGAAGTTCTTCCAATGGTGTGCTTATGAGATCAATGTTCGTGGTTCTTCTCCAGTATGTGATCTTTTCACTAACGAGGAGTACGTGCGTTACTCATACTTCCAAGACTTGCAAAACTACTACACTTCTGCTAACGGTAACAACTTGACTGCCACTGTTGCTTCCGCTTGGTTGAACGCCACCAAGGAGTTCTTGTTGGAGGAGGACCCTGAGTTCCGTGTGCTTTTGACTTTCACTCACGACACTGATATCGAGAACTTCCACGCTGCCCTCGGTCTTTTCCAACCAGCTGAGGACTTGCCTCTTGACCACATCCCATTCCCTATTCCATACAATCACGTGCAGGTCACTCCACAAGGCGCCAGAACTGTTACCGAGAAATATAACTGTGGTGGTACTTCTTTCGTTAGATACGTTGTCAACGACGCCGTCATTCCAATCAAGAGCTGTCAAGATGGACCAGGTTTCTCTTGTGAGCTCTCTAAGCTCGAAAGCTACGTTGACGACAGACTTGAGGGCTTGGACTATGCCACTCAATGTGGTAACAACGCCACCGTGCCATCTACTCTTACTTTCTTCTGGGACTACTCTGAGAAGAACTACACTGTTCCAGACGGAGACTTCTAAATCAAATAGAAGCTAGCTAAAAAGCACAGAACAAAAAAAAAAAAAAGCAAGCGACTTACACGCGATTTGCTGATACCCTTCGATTTCCCTTTTTATACAAAATTAATAGATTAGATTTCTTGAGTATAACCACTTGTAAGTTGAGCAGCTTTTTAATTGAGAACATAAAAACATGAAGCAAGTGCAGAGATTGCGACCCTCAGGTGTCTTACAATGGATGTGAAAAGATTTTCAAGACCAAAAAAAAAAACAAGAGTGGAAGAAATAAAAAAAGAATCAAAAAGTCACATGACCTTTATTTTTCCGACAAAAATAGAGTTGCTTACCTTCAAGAACAAGGAGCACGACTTTTTGTCAATATCCAGGACCCAAAAATGGCGATGACAATTATAAGTTGTCACGTGAGATCTCAAGGTCTGGGTAAAAGTGCACACCTCGTCATATACTTTACGGGTTATTCGAGGAGAGGATTTCCCTTAGAGCAACAAATGGGGAGACTATGTAAACTTCGAAAAGTATCTAAATTTAAACACTTCTACTGGAGAAATGTCACTGGATGCAATTCGTCGAAATAATTTGGAAGCATCTCCACAGTCAACAGAACATGCTACCTGGAGTTAAAACTAAGGGTTGAATCACACAATCTGCTAAAGTTTAAGAAACATTTAGGATACAGAGGAGCTGCAAGTGTGATCATAGGCTTTTGGCGTTCAAAATTCTCGAATTAAGCGAGATGCTATTAACATACGGAACTTTTCAAAATTACACACAGCCGGCATATAGAGAAACAGCAGTGGCGCACCACCCCCACACCCCGAACCATATGCACTACCCAGAAACTGTACCCCCCATTTACCCCGGTCACAGGCATGATGCGGAAATTTCTTTTTCCAGATTTCTTCCGCAATCAAGAACCAGCTCCGAAAGCTAAGGATAGAAATCTGAGCTTTGATTCAAAATTAGGTTTTGGGAAACATATGTATAAAAGTAGATCGTCATGTATTAATTACGCTATGTATAAAGGCACATGTGGGCATTCGTAAAAGTCAGCCTTGCCGCAAAACAGAATGGACTTTTGGACAAGGAATCCCCCACTAGCGGAAGTGAAACATGCAGGGACAAAGGTCGCCATGCATCATCACTCCATACCCGCAAAGCTTAAAAAGAAACAAAAAAAAAATCAGCAAAAAAAAAACTCTCCCTCTCACGCCCATTTTCAAGTTCGTACTTCAATACTATTTTTTTCATTCTCGTCGTCACGCGTCTATACTCTTCTTCGAATCAACTTTCCTAATTTTTACTATCCTAATTTCAATGTACGGGTATCCAGGTACGCGTGGAAATCCACAAAATTCGGTGCTGGCGCCGGCTAATTTCCGTGACCTGGCAAGATCCGCCATTTACCAGCAATTACCCGCTCAAATCTCCCAATCGACAGCCACTTCTATACGGTCTGCACCATCACAATATAAAAACCAGGCGTCGCAAAAACTGCGGGTATCGCTGGCACTGAGCGTATTTTCATGGGGGAAACGGTCGGTGCGCCTGGCTCCATCGTTATATTCGCTGGCTACAGCAACGATTCCCGAAGATTGCGAGCCCACCACTACAACGGTCGAACAGTTAATTAATGATATTCTTCTACACGAAAACATGTGCAAGGAAAAAGTGGCGGGAGTTAAGAATAGCACGCTTTTCACCGACGCCGAGTACGAACAAATCAAGATATCGTTAGGCAGTGATCTCGCATACCATAACGTGCCGGAAATGCTTGTGGACTGGAACCTTAATGTCACCAGATGTAAGCTTATGGTAACAGGAATGCCGCATGTATCGTCATCGCCTGACCTCGTTTACTCAGACCATTCGTTGCCGCTACTAGTGGGAGATTTGGCACAAATTTGTCACATTCTACTCCTACCGCCATACATTTCTGACAAAGAATTAATCCAAATGTTGTATGGATCTAACTTGTACGCGGAGCATAATTTGGATGGTGCGTTCAAGAAGTCCGTGGCTGAAATTTCCGTGAAACAATCGCGCCTTCTTCAAATCAGTCAGCATAATGCCAACCTGCCAACACCGCCTCCAATAACACACGCAGATCAGTCGTACTTGTGTTTCAAGTACAAGGAGATTGCGGTTCGCAATTACTTGGTCAATCTTGCTGCAGCGGCAACCACAGCATACGAGTATAAGTTGAGGAGCGATGCTTTGAAACGCGAACTTAAACAGCAGCAGAATCCGGAACGCAAGAAACTCACCAGGGAGGAGAAAAAGACCCTCTGGGATAATGTGCGCACAGACGTATTTCGCCGTGCTGGCTTGGACGAGTAGCGCTGGTCTGGCCAAGGTCGTTTGAGAGACCAACGCATACTTTTAAATATTTATTTACGACCCAGTTTGATATTGGGCCCGAGAAACTAACCCTGACTTCATGCTTTTTTCCCCCTTTCTTGTCACACAGAAAAATACTTCTTCTATTATACCTACTTACTGTGACACTAGTATCCTCTTCTCTTGGCCTTGAGCTTCTTGTAGTGGGCTTTGCCACCGCTGCGGTTTTTCTTTTGGATTTCAGAGTACTTGCGCTTGAAGTAGTCGTTCGTGGTATCGTCGTTCAAGATTTCCTCGGCAAGAGTCTTGCCTCTGTTCTTCCTGGTGATACGTGATGAGAAAAACTCAGTGTTACCTTGAATCACCGTACCTGTTTGGAAAAATTTGGGGATTTCCCACTTTTCCTTTTTATAATGTCTCTTTGGATCCAACACACTTCTGTTTTTCAAGATCAATAGGTCACGCTTTAATTCCGGCGTGAGCTCGGGTCTTCTCATGTTGAACCACTCAGAACCAGAATCTGTTTTTTCCTGTTTTTTCTGTTTCACAGGTGCAGAAACAGGATCATTGATTTGCACAGCAAATGACCGCAGCGATTTTTCGTCAGTGGCTTTTTGCATTGAGGCTTCGAGCCCAGACTCGATTTTCGGAAGACTGTTGATTTGTTGCTGGATTTTTTCGAATTCACTAATTTCAGCGTCATTTCCGTTTTGACCCTTTGTCTCCTCGGCAAGTGCCAGAAAAAGTTGATCTAGTGAGCTTTCTGCCAACTCGGTATCTACCATGGCATCGGTATTTGCAGTAGAGCTCAGTGCGGTACTTTCTGGCGTAGGGCTTAAAAGCACAGGGTTTTTACTGGTTCCGTATCTCGCCATTTTTATGAGTAAGTTCTTTTCTTTTGGTTTGTGATTTCACTTAAAGTTTGAGAGTTTTAGTGACAGCAAGTTTTTTGTTTTATCTTTCTTGGTCTTTTAAGTTATCGGTATAAAACGAGAGTGCGATGAGCTGGATATGTTCTGAGGAACTGTGCACACCACTCAGTTACAACTTACATACTTAAATTCGCGCGCATAGTTAGGATGGGTGGAGGCCCTGGTTAGCAATAAAAATACGATGTATTAATCGAAGAAATCGCTGATTGAAAAGTATGTTGTGATTCTTTCAAGTTAAGATCTAATCCAAAATAGCTAAAACTACTTGAGAAATTGATCATGCAGGGATCTTCGATTCACCTTGTATGGCGGTGTAATCAAGGTCTTTCAACAGCAGGTTTCCGCAAGAGCAAAGTCTCCGAATTCTACGTAGAAATAAACTCACACAAGAGACTTATTCCGCATGCGCAGTTTCTTCCATCCCGTCAGTTAGTAGTACTTCATCAACAATATCGGGAGTCACACCCGCTGTCCCAGCGCCAAGCCCAAGCTTGATATTTGCGTCAAGTAATGCCTGTGTAGCGACCCAAAGGCGTCGTTTCTCAGAGGTGGCAGTGTCCAACTCTGCCTTAACAATCTTGTTGATTCGGTTGGCAGTGGCGAGTGTTGCTTGCAACGCGTCGTGTTTTTGCTCGAGCGAAGCGTGTTTTCCGAGTACTGGCTTCGGACTTTGTTGATAGGCAGAAAGCAAGTCGCGTGTATTGGCCTGAGCCGGCGCAAGATCAGGATTCACAGAAACATCGTACCCGGAAATAAGTTCATCGTCATCATGTGCCTCGAGGAAGCGTTTATACCTAAGTGTAGCCACGTCATGGGGCCGCATTTCAAGCGGCTGGTTGTAGATCTGCTGGAGCGTTGTGGTGCCAATATCGTTAATATCGTTCTTATCGTTCTTATCGTCATTATCATTACCGGTTAATACGTTAGCAAAGCTCTCGGAAAACCACCAGGGCACTCGGAGCGCATAGTCACGAGCCACCCACGCACTATAGTCATCGTCAGTTAGCGCGTGAACGTCGATTACCGGCAGCAAGTCCAGCTTGCCCTTTTCACTGCGGAATCTCATGAGTGCAAGCGCGTCACGATGTTGGTGTAAATCGTGTACGCCTTTGACATGTTTAGCCAAGGCGTCGGATCTGGTGAAATGCTTCTCGCATTCCGGGATCGGGCAAAAGTACGGCTTTTCGCCCGTGTGCGTTCTACAGTGCGAGATAAGCGCAAATCTAGATGGTTGTTCAACGAAGAACCGCAGGCATCCTTCCCATTGACAGCTGTAGCGTACAGGCACGGCCAGCAGATTCGGGGCCATTTGGGCCAAATGTTCATCGCTCACATGTGTGACAAGCGATGCAAGTGTGGGCCATTGCGGGGCAGTACATCCTACCCATTTACACACGTGCTCGTCGGCTTTCTTATCACGGCGTTCCTGGGACATTACCTTGTGTTTGAGTAGAAGGAATGTAAAACAATTTTTTGGTAAATGAGTGAATGAACGTCTGTCCTTTTTTCCGTCCTTTTTTTTTTTTTTTTTTTGGCAATTGCGCGTTGACGTGAATGATCGGGGAATCGTCTTACCTGCTGTGAGATGTGTAGTCGAAACTTGGCTAAGATCCGCGCACTGGGAGAATTCTTAGCTCCGTTTACATTAATTTTGGGAAATTGACGAGATGCTTGAAAAAGATGTGATAAGCACTACAAAAGTAATAAAAGTAAGTTTCAAAAAAGAAAGAACTTTTTTCAGACTTCGCTCTCTTTTGTTTCTTAAAATAAATTTCTGTATGGAAAAGTTTCCAAGTTAATGGTATTCTTCAATGCCGCGTTGATCATCAGTTTAGCCTTTCATAGCCGTATGCTCAGTACAAATATCCGTAAGAAGCCAGACGCAGCATAATGCTGAAAACAGGAGCCCTGTAATCTCGCAGTTTTTCGGAATTTGCTCTTTTTACACTACACTGAGTACTCGTCTTCTCAAAAACCAATTGACTTTTGACAAATATGCTCATTTCTACAATTGCTTTGATCCCGCATGCAGCTCACTTCTGATTGTATATATTAGATCTAAACCTGCATCATAAACTCAACCCACCAAGTCCTCGTCCAATCTGGCGGCAGGATTGGTTTCTATAAAGTCCAAGGAGACCTTGTGGCCCAACAACTCTCTGATGTTAGACACACCGTACTTGATCATGGTAGGTCTCTCCAAAGAAAGACCCCAACCCAAAACACGCAAGTTTGAAGGCAAGCCCATAGGTGCCAACATTTCTGGACGGAACATACCGGAGTTACCGATCTCGACCCATTTACCTAGACCCTTGTGGTAGGCGAAAATTTCCATCGAAGGCTCGGTGTAAGGGTTGTAGGCGGCCTTGAAACGCAAGCCATCAACACCCATCTTGCCGAAAAAGTCTTCCATGAAACCAATCAAGTCACCCAATGTGATATCGTAGCCCGCAAGCACACCTTCAACCTGGTGGAATTCGGCCAAGTGGGTAGCATCGACGGCTTCGTTACGGAACACACGGTCGATGGAGAACAAACGCGTGGGTTTAGGGTCGGCGGCTAATTTCTTCAACATTGCTGCGGAAATGGCCGTTGTGTGTGTTCTCAAAACCATGCGGAGGGACTCCTCCTCTTTCCATGGGTAACGGTAACCAATAGAACCGTATTTTCCTTCTTGGTGCACAGCCTGGGTGTTTTTGAAGTACTCCTCATCTTCAGGTCTCTTGGCAACAGCAGGGTCCTTCAAGTAGAAAGTGTCTTGCAAGTCTCTGGCCGGATGTTGTTGTGGCACGAACAAAGTGTCGAAATTCCAAAATCCAGACTCCACGTACTGGTTTGCAGGCATTTCCGTGAAGCCCATCGAGAAGAAAATCTGGCGGAACTCTTCTCTGACCTTCATCAATGGGTGCAAGGCACCGGAACTGGGGAAAACACCCTCGGAATTGAAGTTGTATGGCTTGAATGCAGCATCTTTCCAGCTACCGCTGGTCACCATGTCGGAGGTGATGTCGGTCTCGTAGTTGGTAATAGTCAAAGCAAACTTAGCTGCCTTCTCCACACTGTAACCCACAATCTTGGTCAAAGAAATCAACTTTCTCTTTTTCAACTCGGTCAATTCTTTTTTATCATCCAAAGAACCGGTGTTTTTAATCTGCTGCAACTGCTCAACGACAGTGTCAGCGGGTAAAGTCTCGACCTTGGCCACCAACTTATCGCCGTCTTTCGAAATCCATCCGTTTTTGAACGCTTTACCTTGACCCAATTTTCCCACCTGGCCCAATTTCGCATTCACATCGGCAATCTTCAAACCTTCAAGCGACTTCAAAACCTCGTCCAAAAGACGGATCTCATGAGAGCCCGACACGAGGAAATCCTCGGCCTCTTTAGTCAATACCCAGAAATCACTCTCGAGTTTCTTGAACGTGATCATTTCTTTGGCCCATAATGATGTTAACGAAGCCTGCAACGTGTTGACATCAAGGTCCTTGAACTCCGCAAGGTCCAAGGTATTAGCAATACCATTGTGCTGGTCGACGGCCTTCAAGATCTGCAAAGACAAGTCAGACATTTTTTTTTATTTAATTATTATTAAAAGATGTTCCTGTTTGTAGTGGAGATGCTGATCTAATGTCAAGATATGAGATTACTGTATGAGTCTAGCTGAAGAACTTTTTTTCCATGGGCGGACTGAAAACTACGCGCAGAATTGGCGCGCACTGGATGGTGCTTGTGTAAATCAAGGCACGCGACAAGGGAGAGACCGGAGAGTTTTGTTTCTCCTGGCAGTAGTAGCTGGATGCGCACGAGGAGGAAGGGCCAAGGTCCTGGTCAGTGTTGCGCGTTGGCGTAAATTTTCGTGAAACGTAATTTTTTTTACGGCGTTACGGTATGAATTACGTTTTACGTTTTACGATCATGGAGGCCTCCCGTAACGTAAAACGTAAGTTATCGTGATACGTTAATATACGATTTTTAACGGCTTTTTTTACGCCTTTTCTACGATTTTTTACGCTTTTTCTACGGATTTTTACGTGTATTTCCCCATTTCGTAAAACGTCGTGCGCAATAACAATAAATTTAGCCTGGAATAATCCATGAAAATGAACTGCACTAAAATTAGCTTTCCACGTCGGCATCAATGTTGAACTGAAACTAAACTGAAATAGAACTGAGATTCTCTCGCTTTACTAAGGTTTAGTGGGGATATTTACTCGCAAAAGCATGATTGTTTTAAGTGTTTTAAGCTAGCGCGGTTCCCTACTATTTAAGCAGGAGGGGGAAGATTTATATAATGTTTTCATAGTAATAAGTCCAGGAGACTAGTTATATCGTACCCACGAAGGGTCTTCAGGGCTCTGATTATATCACCATACATGCGACAATTCCTTCAATCCTTTTGCTCTTCGAAAGCTTCAAAGAATTGAAGAAAGAGACTTTATTCATCCTTTCCAACCATTTCCCGAGGTTTAACTGCTACCTCCGAGAAGCTTTATCATTATTACCCAATTTATGAGAATAATTGTGGTGATATTCTGCTTCTTTTCATTGCTACCGTACTTAATCCAGACTAAAAACTTAAATATTTTGAGAAGCGAGAAGCATTTCTGAAGAAGTTGGTGAAGTGCATCAAAAAGGATCCGACAAGTATATCGAGTAGCTTGCATCTTCAGTCATCACACAGTCAAAGCATTTTGCTCTGAAATTAGCACTTGGTATTGATGAAATCCATGAAACGGAATAAAATGTTTGAATGAATATATTTATATTTTAAGTGATATGAAATTTGTGTTGATAGATGATGACAAGTCGTTTGTGGACTTGAACCAAGTATCTGAGAGCTCGAATCACGGAAATTGATGGCAAATTGAGAAATTTGGTGAAAAATTATGATAGAATTACGATAAATTATGACAAATTTACGACAAATTTGGTGAAAAATTATGACAAATTTACGACAAATTTTATGGTAAATTTACGATTAACGATTACTGCTACGATTACGGTAGCCCTCAGAACCGTAATCCAAATTACGGCATCGATTATGGTGGCCACCATAATCGTAAATCGTGATTTTCCCGTAAAACGGCCGTAACGCGCAACACTGGTCCTGGTGCCCTGACTAAAATTGAAAGAGTGAATGATGATAAAATATGGCCCATTGGATTTTTGGATTTATGTATTTTTAGGACGCACTTATATTTATTTATCTCGAAAATAGATACAAAATAGTTTTTTTCTTTTGGTATACCGCACAATTTCAAGATTGAAAGATACACATCTTTAGGACGTGCTTTATTACTAGGGCTCTATTTTTGAGAGCCTCATCCTACAAAGTAAATTGTGAAATATGTGACCTAATTACTTTTGCATAAAAACTTCACAACTAGACCAGTGATGGAGAGAAAAGGCAACAATACTCCAATTTTGTTCATCCACTAGAGTATTCGCAAAATGAACGGGCTTCACCACAAAACCAATTGCCACTGCTGCAAGCTACAAGCTACAAATTAGGTGAACTAGAAAAATTTTCGAGATTCTGCTTCAAGCTGTATATGAATGGTTAAAGTCTGTAAGCAAATCAAACGAATCCATTTTGGTGTTTGATTCTGAATGAAAGTAAAAGAAAAACAAAAGGAAAGTCTTCGCTGTTGTGGTATTTCGAAATTCTTTTCAATTTTTACAATTTTTTACATTATTGTCTGTTCGAGCACACTCCTTTCTCATTCGAATTTTTAAGAAAGTTTTGAAGAGCACAAATCTCGAAGACTTTTATTTCTCTTTGAAATATTGAAAATACGGAATTCCGCCTTAAACGTTCTTCTCCTGAATTGTTCTTCATTTTCATTTTCTATTTTTAATTGGGCAGCCACTTGCAGCCGCGTGCCAGAACTTGGTGAGTGTAGGCGGGGTTGCTAAACATTCCAAATTCAGAGAGTGCCGTGCGGCATCAAGCAACAAAAGCACAAAAAATAACCGACCAGCATGTGACCCGACCATCTCGATCAAAAAGATTCTATACATATCTTTGTGTTTCAGTGTATAATTTCATTTCTTTCTTTTCTGTTTTTAACAATCCAAAATACCTGTTTTTTTTTAAGCGCTCAATTCTGGCAAAAAGATTGGCCCCACATTCCCGTTTTGCACCATCGTACCGAAGCTCGAAGGAATGATGCCAAGACCCGCATTTGGATTTCTGCTGCCTCCAGCTTCCAAACCAGAAGCGTGCACATAAGCGCTGCAATATGCAAAGTTGTCATTGTTGCTACACTTCTTGAGTGACGGTAACGGCTAAGCCTGGTCCAGCCCTGGCCCATATATAAAGACGACAAGTCCATACTTTCAAAGCATCGAATTTCTTCCCTATAAAATATCATTATTGTTTTTGGTTTGACTCAATTGACCTTTACCAAATTCTAATCTTCCCAACTTTAGATTTTTGTTTCATACACACTTCCACATATCCTATTAATTATATTCAAAAATGGTTTGCGGAGACATCCTTAAAATTATCGTTGCCATTATCTTGCCACCTTTGGGAGTTTTCTTTGAGGTCGGCTGCTCTGGTGCTTTCTTCTTGAACATCCTTTTGACCATTCTTGGTTACATTCCAGGTATCATCCATGCGCTTTACATTATCTTGACCAGATAAGTGTGAAGGTGCGCTAATATATATATCTAGTTCAATAAATGAGTGACGTGAAAATTATACGATGTAGAGTTCAATATGAGCTGTTCTTTTGTACATGTATTCGAAGAGTAAATAACGATTTCTGGATTTCTTTTTGTGGTTTTGCCCAGAGCTGTATAAGCAGCCCTATGACAACTAATCTATAGCTACTCTAAAAGTTGATTGGCTTGTCGAAGGTGGCCAAGGCAGCTTCCTTGAAGGCTTCGGACAAAGTTGGGTGGGCGTGACAGGTTCTGGCAATGTCCTCAGTGGAAGCACCGTACTCCAAGGCCAAACCAGCCTCAGCGATCATCTCACCGGCGTTAGGACCGATGATGTGGGCACCCAAGACTCTTTGGGTCTCAGCGTCAGCGAGGAACTTAACGAAACCGTCAGTGTCAAGGTTAGTCTTGGCTCTGGAGTTAGCAATGAATGGGAATTTACCGACCTTGTACTTAATACCGTCAGCCTTCAATTGCTGCTCGTTGGCACCAACCCAGGCGACCTCAGGGTGAGTGTACATGACAGATGGGATGTTACCGTAGTTGACGTGACCGTGACCGTGTTTCATGTACTCGGCAGCGGCAATACCTTCCTCCTCGGCCTTGTGGGCCAACATGGCACCGAAGGTGACGTCACCAATGACTCTGATGTGAGGCTTGGCGGTTCTGAACTGGGAGTCAATGACCAAACGTCCCTTGTCGTCTTGCTCCAAGCCAATGGCCTCGTGGTTCAAGCCCTTGGTGAAAGGACGTCTACCAATGGCAACCAACAAGACGTCGGCGTCAATGTCCTCGGTCTTGCCGCTCTTGACATCCTCAATACCAACCTTGACGTTGTCGCCCTCTCTGACACCCTTAGTGACCTTGGTGTTCAACTTGAACTTCAAGCCTTGCTTGGCCAACAACTTCTGGGTGGCCTTGGCAACCTCAGCGTCCATACCGGCACCAATGGAGTCTTGGAACTCAATGACAGTGACCTCAGAGCCCAATCTGGACCAGACAGAGGCCATCTCCAAACCGATGATACCACCACCAATGATGGCCATCTTCTTTGGCACCTCCTTCAAGGCCAAAGCACCGGTGGAGGAAACAATACGCTCCTCATCGATTTCGATACCTGGGAAAGGAGTTGGCTCAGAACCGGTGGCAATCGTGATGTTGTCGGCAGTGACCTGGTACTCGTCACCGTCAAGACCCTTGACGGCCACGGTCTTGTCGTCAACAAACGAACCGTAACCCTTCAAGTAAGTGACACCGTTCTTCTTGAAAAGCATCTCAATACCGGAGGTCAAGCCGACAACGGCCTTCTCCTTGGCGGCCTGCAACTTACCGACGTTGATGGAAACATCACCACCAATCTCGATACCTCTGTTAGCAGAGTCGTGCTTGATCTGGTGGTACAAGTGGGAGTTGTTCAAAAGCGCCTTGGATGGGATACAACCGACGTTAAGACAGGTACCTCCGAGACTACCACGGGACTCAATACAAGCAGTCTTGTAGTTGAGCTGAGCCAACTTGATGGCGTGCACGTAACCACCTGGACCACCACCAATGACGACTGCGTCGTAGTGACCGGCCTTGGACGAGTTGAATCTGACGAATTGTCTGATGTTAGATCTCAACATTTTTATTTTATATATATCTTTGCTGATGATTAATACGATCTAGAGGGGCAATATTTTTTTTTTTTTCCCTAGGGGACCTTTCTCCTCCGGGTTAGTCGCGCCGGACTGCACGGGCACTGCTGCTCCGAGTGAGGGTGGTACAGAATTGC
The DNA here is from genome assembly GCA_030573015.1 of Metschnikowia peoriensis. NCBI lineage: Eukaryota > Fungi > Ascomycota > Pichiomycetes > Serinales > Metschnikowiaceae > Metschnikowia > Metschnikowia peoriensis. Next base: position 73,310 of record JAJMCO010000014.1, on the reverse strand, counting down.
CATGGGAAAACAGCAAGAAAATGGAAATAAATTGGCAGTTAGCGATGAAAGAAGAAATAATACTGGGAAAAAAATGCGGAGATTTATGTTCTAGCAAATGTGTGAATTACTGTTTTGTCCCTTTTTTTGCAGCACTTTTGTGAACACTTGGATCTTGTTGCAAATACGCTCTTAACGCCGTCATGAAAGGACAAGTCGGCTCGCGGCAACGTGCTACTAGACAGGTGCGGTGCTTAAAGTGCGAGACTGTTGAGTCCAATTGGAGGGGAATGACGTTGCGGCGTGCTGAAACTTTTCATCAAATGATATGATGAATTGTGATATTAATTATATTGAAGATTTATAAATATAATGATCTAATATTGAACCTGAGGAACCTGAGGAACCTGTTTTATTTTTCCTGTGCTAATTGTTGCACAATTTGGCAGCTTGTGAACATTCGACCCCACACCCGGGACTTCCCGGGACAGTAATTAAGATTTGGGCCTTGGAGAACAAAAACTCTGCCCAGCATAAGAATCTCACTGAACGAAACATACACCCGAAAAAGGAAAGGTAATAAAAATGACAACAGAAAATAAAAAAAAAAAAAAAATGAGTTGTAAAAACGATTATTCAGCAAGAAAAAAAAAAAAAAACCCCCTAGTCGACACCTCACAAAGGGCGCTAATTCTTTAAAAGTCATCTTTTGGCGTAGTTTTCGATAAGTCTCAGTGCGTGTATGTAATTTCAGAGTTTCATCTAAATTCATCAATCCAAAATTACACAAATATATACAGTATTATTCTCATAGTTATGAAAATGGTTTACCTCATTCATGAACAAATCTCAAAGTCATTCAGCCTTCTGCAAAAACTTTAAGGTGGCAGCTTCGAGATCGTCTGAATCCTCCTTTAGTTTCTTAACATATTTTGTCATCTTCTTACAAACTTCAGCCTGCTTGAGTTCGAACAAAGACCAGTACGCCTTATCGTTCATTCCCTCACATGTGCTCCAGGCATTGATTGCCTGGAATCTTAATTCCCAATCCGTAGAGCCCAAGCTGGCATCCTGTTCACTGTCACCAATTTTCTTAATGTATCTTGATTCATAATCATACCGTGCCTTTTCAGAGACCTCATTGAATACAGAATTGATTTTTGGGGAGTGAACGTGCAAGAAAAAGGCATCGGGCTCATGGACTTCGTTATTTTCCTCGAAAAATCGCTTGAGAAGATTCAGAGTGTACTCACCGTTCTGAAATGGATTGAGCCGTGAGTCTAAGTCCTGAGTTGAAAGCCATTTTCTCCAGGCATCTCTGAATTTCACTGCCATCTCAGGATCGCGTTGGACCATTGTGGATTCATCGAAATAGAATTCTCCCGGTCTGTCGGCTTTCTCTCGTTCGAGTCCACTAAATTTGATTTCCCAGTCTGTTAAATAATATGGCTCATTCATCACATGCAATGCTGGTACAAATGTTTCTCGATCCCCTGAGCCAAAAACGCCCTGGAAAAGTAGGGGATAGTAGTAAGTGTCGCCATTCATGTTGTAATATAACGCCAACAATAAACTGCGGAAATGTTCACGCTTAGAGAAGACAAGCTGGCCAGACTCAACACTGGTAAATGGAGGGATTCCTTCCAAGTCATGAAACAAAATTTCGGTGTTTTTATCCTTGGATATATACTCTGAGAATTGGCCATCATTGGCAAAGCCGTCCCTCCTTGTAGGTTCGCCTGCTGTGAGCCCAACGATATCGTAAAAGATGGGCGACACACCTTTATGCCAATTATCCGGCCAGAGAATAAACTTCGTTTTGAGGAACGGTTCACTTGAAAGAAGCATATCGACATTTTTTATGGGGAAGTTATCCGAATCAAGATAGATCGTGTTATCAAACGATGATACAACCAAGGCAATTGCTTTCATGGGAAATCCCCCGGCCCCAAGTTTGGAGTAGATAGCTGGGCCCAAAACTTCCTCGATTACCAAGCATTTAGCCCCAAAACGAGGGAGAACAGTGTCACAAAGCCTGTGATTATATTCGGCTTTTGCATCAATCACCAACTCCACTGGGAGCTCCGAGCCCAATTCACGGAGCTGAATGATCACATTCAATGCACCTATGATGTGTGATTTACCTGCAGCCAACAAAATTCCGTCACCAGAATATATTTCAATTGGAGGAACGGTAAAGGAGCGAAGGTACGCGACGTACGCACTATGCTTTTTCTTCAAGTCCTCCAAATCGTCTGCGGAGATTTTAGTCCTTCTTTTCGTCAATTCATTTCGACTTTTTGGTGGCCACGCCACCTCTTTTAGGCCATTCAGATTCACATCTTTACCTTTCAGGAGAACGCCTTCACCACTGGGATGAAATTCGCCCACGATTTTTTCAAATATGGTTTGGAAATATTGATTCCTGTCGATTCCGAGTGACTCCCTTTGCTCGATTTCGTGCTTCAAAGTTTCGTCGGTGGTCTTTGCAAGAATATCTCTAATTATCTCGTTTCTGAGCAAATTCTCATTTTCTTTTAGATATTGTGCCTTTAACTGTTCCTGGGCCTTGAATGAGCTAAGTTCACTATCGAATTTACGATGAGCCGCTTGTTTTTTAATACCCTCCTCCAACTCCATCTTCAATTCTGTTGTAAACTGATCAGTATATTCGTCTCTGATTCGATTCTCGATACTCTCGAGAAACCTACTCCCAGGGGTAAGAAGCTGATGAGAAATACTATCTTTGAGATCAGATTCTTCTACCGGGGTTTGGTTGGTCAGATCTAAAAGTCTTTTAAGATCCGGGTTTTGCTCGGCCCATGCGGCATTCAACACATAATATCCCACCGGCAGATCGGATTTCCAAAACAGGCGGGAGAATTCCTGCAAGCCCAATACATCCGAAGTTAAAATCGTAAAGATGGATAAGACTGTTATAATCAGAGCAGTGGCCATTAGAAAGGCCTTAAATTTTTTGGACGACATGGCGACATTCCTCTTGGAAAATAGATTTCAAATGACAGCGGTAGTTGTGGGGAATCTCACTCTATATTGCACAAACTATTTTAGCCAAAACCTGAGTGGAGGAAAAATCGGAGGAAAGCACCGGTTAATCAATGATTTATTCAAAAGCCTTAAAAATGGAAAGATGACGTTAATTCACAAGAATTCACGTCGTTCGATCTGGGGCGGGGCCGCATATTCTTTTTGGAGATCCATGCACGTCAAGTTCGGGCGGGCCACGCGCCTCCTGCGGCTGCATTAGGCAAACGCCGAACATGGACGCTGGCTATGCCAAGGCTTATGATTTACATAGCCCGGCTGTATGTCTTTTCCCTCGGAAGTTAACTTACAGTGCCAAAAGTAGAAGTTTCCCTCAAATTCTCGCCTTCCTTCACAAATCTATTATCCTTTTTACTGGAAAATTGGTGTACCCAAAATTAAGCTCAGAAGTGCCACTGGGGATCTCGCATTTACGATGCGTAAGGGGAACCGCACACAGACCCGGGGTAATATCAAATCAATCTCTAGTACTCTACAATCATAAGTTGAATCCTGATGAAGCAACAATGATTTTTCATAAGGGGCTATTTTAAGCTTCATTCTCTAATGAAAGTTTTTGCAATTTTTTTCTTCTGAAGATTGCTTCTTAAGACCTTAAGTCAGAAAAATGACAACAAAGAACCCACTAATTACTGTCAAGTTTGCTTCCAAAAGTGCCTTTTCATGATATCTCGAAAAATTGTAGCCCGTTTTGAGATTATATATGCCTATCTAGAAAGGAGAAACCAAAAGAAATCTTAATATTTAAATTAGGATGTTTTGATTACCAATATAATAAAGTCAGTTAGGTTCCGATTGCATTTGATTAATGTTTTGGATGATGAATAAATAAAAGCTTCTCTTCCAGCGGAAGAGGTGGCGTCTTTATATAATTTTCTTTATCAGCTCCGAAGGAGTCTGAGTCGACTCTTGTAAGATACTAGATAAGCAATCAGTCAGTCGGCGTCGGGCCGGCTGCTTACGGCCGCCGAGGATCCGCCGACACAGAAGGTTACCAGAGATCGACCTATCAGTGGGCTCGATCCACTGAAGTGTCGACAGCTTGCAATAGATAAGGCTGATAGATAAGGCTGTTTGCGTCAAATAACTGGAAACAGGCTTGGACTGGCACCCTGGTCATCACAATACCACTCCTTATTTGTTCTATTATGAAAAAAAAAAAAAAAAAAAAAAAAAAAATAGTTGTTAGCTGCCATTTTCGTATCGAGAGTTTCTTTTCTTGATTTCACCATGTTAAAATTCACTCCATTGTAATTCAAAGGCATATAAATTATAAGCATAATCGAAGTTCAAGCAATCAGTATTATTATCCTTTTCAAGTTAATTGTTTTGCGAAATGAACCGAAATTCTACATACAAAATGCGTCGCTTTCTTGCCTCAACCTATGTTTTATTTTTGTTTCCATAACATTAAGGAAATAATCAGCTGCAGATATTTGATGATAAAGCATAACTCTCAAGCTTTCTGGTAGTTCAGTGTCTGCTTCGAGTACTTTTTTCCAATCTTTGAAGAATGTTTTCTTGCGAAACACTTTTACTGCATAGCAAGGGGTTAATGGGTCAGGATTCCCAAAAGAGTCATGTAACTCCAAAAATTTCAAGCTTTGCTGACACATCTTGTCAACCATATCTTGCTCGGAAGTCTTGAGACTGAGAACAGCTAACACAAATATGGAGTCATAAAATACCCGAAAAATGTAGTTAACGAACCTAAATTGATATTCATGTTTCGGATATATAGCCTTACGATCAAGAATAATTCTGAGGGCTTTGAGGTCATTATTGATCGTATAGCATATGATCTCTAAATCAAAGCTATTTGCCTCTTGTTTATGTAATATAATCCTTTCTTTCAACTTTGAAAGAATCGCAAAGATCCAGACACAGATTTCTGAATGTGACTGTGAAATTTCCAGATTGTACAACTGAAGTTCTTGAGCCGTTCCTTCCCTAATGAAATAGGGTGATCCACTGAGGTAATTAACTTTAAAGTCTAGATTATCGGTTGCCTTGATAGACCCAGCGCCTGTCACTGCTATAAAAGTCGTGATACCTTTGAAAAGTTTCATGTTTTGAAACTGCCGGAAAGTTGCAAGAGAAAATAAAGGTCTCATTCAAGGGCGGAATCTTGCTGATATAAATAGTCTTTATATCTTCTCTGGTCCGATAGAAGCACATCTCCTCAGGGGTGAAACAGAGCTTGATTAACATTTAAACTTCGCAATTTTTTTAAAATTTGTGCAGATTACCGCTTCTTGAAATTGTTGTCTTATTCCTGATGCTCTAATACGCCTTCCACATACAGTTTTACATTGTAGCTCAAAGGGCCAAATTTCGAAAGAAGGATCTGAAAACACCAGGTCGTTTTGTTAAAAAAGAAAATCTTTCAATAATTTTAATTGACTTCGAAGTTTCAGCAGAGACGGAAAGCCAAGTATCTGAATTTCAAACGAACGAGGTACAACAAGCACGCAAAAGTATACAAGGCTTTTCTAGTTCCAGCGGCAATCCGAAATTTTAAGTTTAAGGGCGATATTTGGTGAGAAATACTTATAGTATAAGGTTTTGAGAGTTTTGTCTCACGCCAATCAATTTTTTGGGGCCCGTGGTCAATTTAGACGGCCTGGTAGAACTTCTAAGTCTCTTGTAGAATATTTGGAGATTCGTCACAATAAATAATAAAAAAAAAAGGTTCCAGTGAAAGGTTTGCACTTAAAGGTTACAAAATTGACTTCTCATAATAATAAGAGTAATTATTTCAATTCGAGTAACATCTACAGCAGATTTTCATACTTGTTTGTGAATCATATGAGAGTGATGCTCCTATAGCTGCTTGCCAGCTAAATATTTAAGATTTCATGAGATCCACGAAACATTCAAGCAAACCTGGTAAAATTCTCCCTTGAGATCTCCAAAGACGTTTCATACGATTTGATATTCCAAAATAAGTTAAAGTATGGTCCAGAAAACGTTATTGACGTATCAAATGAGAAATTCAAAAGTTGATTATTCTTCATGGAATACGAGCTTAGATATGTTGCGTAAGCACAATTTACGTGTCTAACCGCACGCTTCAAAACCATGAGTTCGTAGGACATTGCTCAAATTTACGGACCTGGATGAACTTTCACTTGAAAGCTGAAAATAAAATCAGGAAATGTCTTTAATCCAAACAAAATCTGACCCATGGCAGTGAAAGTAGCAGCTTATATTTGACCCGCGAGTAAACACGATTGCAATCCGAAAAAAAAAAAAAAAAAAGGAAAAAAGAAATAAACTTAGCAAATAGAAAAACCTTCGAAACATGTCTTTCTTTTACTAACGCAAACGCCCACACTCGTTTATACCATAGATACCCACCATGTAAGCCAAACGCGTAACCACCAAGTCCACAGCCATTTGGATCAGGTCCTTCGCTAAGTCGACTTTAGACCCATCGATTTCCTGCCAATTAACTGCGATTTCACCAATAGGGATTCCCTGGAGCTCAGCCAAAAGTAAAATTTCAACATCGAAGATCCACCGCTCAGTGTGCATGTGAGGAAAGATTTTGGCAGCAGCTTCCCGGTTAAACATCTTAAATCCACACTGTGTATCCTGAACGTCACGAATTCCAAACACAAACACCAATGTATGAAGTCCGTACATCAAGATATTACGGATGAATGAACGTTTGACCACGGCCTCTGTGTTCACCATATGAGCACGTGATCCAATGGCCACCGCCGGGCCCTTGCCGTGATTTTCCATATGTTCCAATAATTTCGAAACATCACGGAATTCAGTAGCACCATCAGCATCTGCGAATAACAAGTACTTACCGCTGCCATGCAATATACCGTGCGTGACCGCACCGCCTTTACCCCTGTTTTCAACCAACGTCACTACTTTTAATGTATGTGGAGAAAGGTTTAAGCGGGTAGCTTCAGATAAAGCAAATTCACCAGTGCCATCGTGACTGGCATCGTCCACAATCAAAATCTCGTATTTTCCTTTATAATTTTTCGCCAAAAACGCCACGGCCTCGTCAAGCATTTTGCCCAACCGCGCCTTTTCATTATAACTCGGCACAATTACAGAAATCTCAATTCCCAGTTCAGGCAACGTGTTGATATTTTTACTGCCAGATCTCTTCGGGAGCAGGTGCACGGGTCCTAAATTATCGTTGGTTTTATATTTGGTCTCGAGCTCGGTCTCGGCACGCGGAAAGTGTTTCAAAAACAGTAACATGGCAAATAATACCGCTAGAAGCGTAGTTGCTACAGCAAGTATAAACGAGCCCGTCCATGCCATCATTTTGTCTTTCTCTTTGTACTGTCTGTCGGTGAATGGCGGCGTTTGATATTCTTTCCTTCTCTTTGATTCGGGGAACGTGGCTGCGTCGTGTTTCTGCCATGCTCAAACACCGAAAGGTGTCGTGTTGACGCGGACCTGCAGATAGTATACCGGTTGGTGTGGGCCGTGCACGTAAGGGGCCTTGGCCATTCTTAGTTGAGTCGATGAGCGGCAGATGTTTTGGTTTTTTTTCTTGGTCAAGATTTGTTATACACGATCATTGAAGACTCTTTCTGCTTTCTAGTATTTTTCTTTCGCAACTTTACTCAGCCTTGTTATGATTATTTTTTGAGCCGGGTCTTTTTGGGGTCGCTTGGCAATCGCGCCTTGGTCCGACATGCATGACAACACGTGTCTTGATCCTGGAAGAAAAGCTCATAAGAGATACACATGTCATCATTTTCTCTCCAACGAAATTGCGACTTCGTATAATGCGAGCAAGTCTTCATTTCGCTCCTTTTTACAGCAAGGTATCATAAATCGACGAAAGGCTTATAAATGTGAGTACACAAAGCACGATATTATCGTCAAAGAAGTCATTCGAGTACGAAATAACGGCAGCTATGAGATTATAATATTCCTTGTTACTGTTTGTGATGTTTGGTGTTTTAGGGTTAGCTCGTAAGTTGCATACTTGGCGTGGCTGAGCATTTTGAAACTCTCGCGCTTGTAAACTTGGCTTCTCTCGAAAAGCCTCAACTGAAATTCTTCACGCCGACATCTTTTGCGTAGTATGGAGCATGAGTAGAATTGGGTGTTTTTAATGAAGGCCACACATGGGCATCTTTATCATAATTTGTCATCATGTGTCATAAGGTGCATAAGAGCATTTCTCTAAAGGAGCAAGATCAAATTACTGTAAGTGGGCCACTTAGTAGGATCTTTTGCCAGGTGAATTACCAAATTAGAATATCTTTTCTTGGAAGACTATAAACACCTTGTGCATGAAAGCAGAGTCGATGAAACCGAAGTTGCAGCCCAGAAAGAAAGAAATGCCTCCTCATTTCATACCACGAATATATAAGATGGGGCGATAATGATAATATAGGTCTTAGGTTCCAATTCTTTACGCTATATGGCTAGTGGTTTGGAAACGAAGTTTCACTTTTTCTTCCTCTGTCAATTTATCCAAAATTCACTTTTCAAATTCCACTTTTTTCCTCCCAATGAAAGTCAATATACCCCTCTGGATAACAACAATCCTTTTTACGACCATATATGCCGAAAAAACGGGAAAGGATAATCAACTGCCGGCAAAGCTACTCCGGGAACTAATCCAAGAACCTGAGCCTGAAATATTTCCAATGGGTCTTTTTGACCCCTTACATGTCTCCGACGGTCCGAATTTTTACCAGCTTATGAGTTCTGCTGCTTTCCCACGGAGCGAGGAAAAAGAAGTTGTAGACTTAATGGAAAGTATAGTTGTTCAGCTCAGACACTTGATACCTGAAAGTGGATTTAATTCCACCGCCTTTTCTATTCGTTCGTATCCATTACGACAGGCTCTTTTGTATATCCAGAGCTGGGTAAAAACTACTCTTCCTCCATCTATAACTCTTTTGAGGGAGCATACATTTGCCCAAAGTGTATTCGAGGTGATGGAAGAAGCCAGAGAATACTTGGGTGTTTTCCGGCCCCCGGGAGATCTCCCGGAGAGTTTGCTTTGCGAAGTTATCCTACTCAATGTGAGACTTTATGCGTTCTATAACAGATTTGGCGAACCAGATACTCTGATGAAGAGATTTATAAGCATCGTGACTCGCCACCAAAGAATTTTTAATTTGCATATGAATATGTTTAACGACCTAGGAAACATACTGCCGGATGTCAAAGAGTTATTTACTTCATTTTGTAACCAAGCCGAAGATCGCTTCTATTTTCTCACTACGGATCTTCGGTACTCGTATCATGAATCATAAATTCCGTTGTGTCGTATCCCAGAATTAGTCTAATTTTTTTCTTAAAAAAAAGTCTTACTTATGTTTACGTAAATTCAAAATCTTTTTATCAAGCCTCATCCGAAAAATTCTATACACTCAAGTCATACCACTCGCAATCCCCTTTCGACTTATTTGGACGCCAACTTTGTCACTCTATTGTTAAGGCAACGTGCGTTATTAAGGAAGATTTCAACTAATTCCTCGAAACGAATAGTGTCTGAGCCATCACGAATCCGGTCAAAGCCACGGAAAATCTGGAAAGTGTCAATCTCAAGCTCCAATTCGTACAGCTTTTCATTCTCCACCACAGATCTCCCCGCTTTGTTTTTCATCGTACGAGGTGAAGAAACCTCGGTGAAATCGAAACGTGTCACCGTTGGCGCATGCGAATATGATGCTCTTTTCTTGCCCCGTTGCAATGAAGGCTTGTTTTTCTTCATGATTGGCTCGATACTTTCGTCGCTAACAGGAAATTCAAGTGAAAGTGAGAGCCGGAGGTCATACATTGACGAGGGGTTGTGAATGTACAAATCAGAAACTCTCCTCTTGGAGATGGCCACGTGACGTGGAGGATTAAGCAGATTATCCTTAGAGATTCTGATTTTCTTCGGTTTCTCATTGCGCTCGGTGATTTGGTAGAAATAGTCGGTGTTATTGGACTCAGTAAGCGAGAATTTGCGTCTTGGTTTGGTGGGGTCCTTGCGGGCGATATCGGCATATGATCTCTCCAACTCATCAAGAAACGTCTTCATATCGTTCCATCCTACTTCATGAACACCCATCTCGAAGCGTGTGTTCGAGGTTTCTGTGTAAATGCACTCGGTGGAAACTCCAAGATCAATCCGTGATCCGGTGGACTTCCCCACGATCGTACCAAATTTAAGCTCGAGTTCAACGTATTGTCTGTTTTCAAGCAGAATTTCCACAAAGTTTGCATATAGCCATTCGGCAATGGTTCGAACAGTGGACTGTGGTGGAATTACACCTGTAATCAGACACTCCAAGTCAGTCAGAACCATGGATTCACGGTTGAACACGGGGTTTTGCGAAAGTTCTGCAGATTCTCTGGCCTGTGGCATAAACGATCCAGATGATGGTCCATCTACAGGGAGAATACCCGTAGGATTATTCTGCTGCGAAGGTGGAATCCATTGCTGAGCCCAAATTGGAGGTTTGTCATACCGATGAGGTTTTTTCTTTTCGGCCTTGAGTTTCTGAAGCTTTTCAAGCTCATTTCCAAGAAAATTCTTACGATTGACCACGTATTTTGGTTTTGATGCCTCCTCTGCTTTTTTCTTGGCCGCCTCCCTTTCTTCCTCTAGACTAGCCGCCGCCAATTCACGGTCGATTTTCTCAGCATCAGCATCCACGTCATCATCATCCTCTTCTTCTTCTTCTGCACTTTTATCTTTACCTTTTGCTTGATTATCACGTGCACCAGAACTGTGGGGGAAATCGCTTGTTTGCAGTACCTGCAGCGACACACTATCTTGTCGGGCTACCACTACATGCTCTTTGCTTTGTGGCGCATCATTAAGTAAATTGTTGATTGATTGCCGGTGATGAAGTTCTGGTAATGATGGCCTCAGTCCACGTGACCCTGTCTCATCTCTATCGACGTCACTAATACGTGAAGTATCGGGATTATCGTCCTGCGGCGAATCACGGTTAAGAATAGAGCCTACATTCATTTTGGGCGTTTGGTATAAATGGGCAATTCGAGAAAATATGTATGGAAATATGTGACCTTAACTTTCCAAGTAGGCTTGTTTTACTTGGCTCCCGTGATGACCATATGCAAGAGCTTTTTGTCACGTGACTTCATTCTTACTCCTTACAGGGAAATAGTGATATCATTGAAAAAATTGTACAATTTTCACCTCTTTGTCTTTTTAATCAATTTTAGGGCTAATTTTCACCTCCATACAAGATGATTTTATATGATTCAAAGTGTACTAATTTACTGCACTCAACCCCACAATTTAAAACCGGTATATATGTATTGGTTTGAAGTCGAGGTGACGCCTGCTTAGCGAGCGCGAATGGCGCAGCAACCAAGAAAGTCTATTTGGCCATTTTAATGCCATCATCCCATTTGCTTCTCGATCCGTACAACATGAAAAGATACCACAAGGTTTTGGGTTTAATGAAATACGTTGTGTCAAAGAGAAGCAGCTCACTAAATCACTAAACACCTAAGTTTCTATTCAATCTTCTTTGAACGCCATCAATAAACTCTTCGGTAGTCACATAAGATGCGCGATCAGTTCTGCCCTTAGATAACGCCAAATCTTTTGTCATGATTCCATCCACAGCGACGGTATCAAGTACAGCTTTCTCTAAGCTTTCTCCAAAGCTGACCACCTCCGGGGTGCTGTCTAATTTTCCTCTCTGAATCAATCCTCTCGTCCAAGCAAAAATCGACGCAATTGAGTTGGTGGAAGTTTCCTTTCCCTGTTGATGTTGGCGGTAATGCCTCGTCACTGTACCATGAGCAGCTTCTGCCTCAAAAGCTTTACCGTCAGGAGTCATGAGAACCGAAGTCATGAGGCCCAAAGATCCAAACCCTTGAGCCACAATATCCGACTGAACATCCCCATCATAGTTTTTCATGGCAATAATATATCCACCTTTAGACTTTAACATTTGTGCGACCATGTCATCAATCAACCTGTGTTCATACCAGATACCGGCCTTTTCAAACTCGCGTTTATATTTTTTCTCATAGACTTCCTCGAAAATATCCTTGAACCGACCATCGTACCGTTTCAAAATCGTGTTTTTGGTGGACGAAAACAAGTTTATTTTGCGATCCAAGGCAAACTTGAACGATGATTCAGCAAAATCATGAATCGACGAATCTGTGTTATACATTGCCATTCCTACGCCGGCACCTTTATAGTCATATACGGGGTATTCCTCCAGAGGCCCTCCATCTGCCGGTTTGAAAACAAGAGATAACTGGCCAGGTTTGGAAAAGACCAAATCTGTGGCCTTGTACTGATCACCAAATGCATGTCTGCCAATAATAATTGGTTTTTCCCATTGTGGGACAATGCGAGGAATGTTGTCGATTACAATGGGCTCACGGAATACCGTGCCTCCCAAAATATTTCTCAACGTTCCATTGGGTGAAAGCCACATTTTTTTCAAGTGGAATTCCTTCACACGTGCCTCATCCGGTGTGATTGTTGCACACTTAACGCCAACACCATACTTAAGAATGGCATGGGCCGCATCAATGGTGACCTGGTCATCTGTTTTATCCCTATACTGAATTCCCAAATCGTAGTATTTGAGGTCTACGTCCAAATAAGGGAAAATGAGTTTATCTTTGATAAATTGCCAGATAATTCTTGTCATTTCATCGCCATCCATTTCCACAATGGGGGTATTGACTTTGATCTTCGCAGCCATTTTTGTTTTTGTTTTTCGTATTTTGTTGGAAAAATGCACAGTACCTGTATTTCAGAACTTTCTTGGTATTGTTGTTTGAAAATCAATTTGAAATAGTCGTTTATTTTAAAGTTTTTATTCTTTTCGCTTTTGTTCTCTTTCTGACTATCGCTTGACTGATGATTTGTGGAGAAGCGTGCTTTATATAGTAGCCCGCGGATGCCCCAGGTTAGCCACGGTTACGCGGGGTTGAAGCCATATGATGATCGCACGGACCTGCGTATAAATGATTTGCCAGTGGGTACCCCGCTACGACAGCCGGGGTTTGGAGGATCTACAAATTCCTGGGTTTTGGTATGATCTCGTAGGGTAATAATACTAAAAGCAACAATGAAAGAATAAAATCAAGAGATGTTTTTTTGCTTTTTCAATTTCTTGCCTTTTCTTTAGCAATTTTTTTGTTTTTTTTTTTCACGAATGCTTTCGCCTCTCTGAAGAAACTTTAGGTGTGATGAGAAAAGGCGCGTACGCGAATGCCCTGCTTGAGGTGCTTGAGGTGGATCGTGGGAAAATGATCCAGAGGGTGTCTTCTTCTTACCTTCTTTAGGTAAATATTCTCTAGACTTCTTCTTGAGTGAAGGAACTTTCGAAAACACAAAACCGTGGAATGTATTACGATGGCATGTCTTGCCTGAGATTCCAATACAGAATGCTTATATTGAAGTCAGCAAGGCTCTCAAATTCCTTGCATTTTTCTTCTTTTCAATTTAAGTTCTCAAGAAAACCTGAAGCTTCAAAAGTTCTGGCTTTTTCCGGTAATTTGAAATAAAATCTTGTAAAGTTAACGACCAAAAGTTATTGAGGTCACCATTACCCGGCCTTTCAAAAACATGCAAAATGACTCGCAAAACGATTTTAGAAAAAAATTCTTTCAAATCGGTTCCCTGGTGTTATCATTGAGAAATTTCGAGCTAACATATACGTTTCTTACCTTTTCTCTAGATTGTACATCTATCAATCTCTACTTTCTTAATGTTCAAGTCCTCGTCCTGCAGCCCGCTTCACTGTTGCCGAGGGATTACCCGCACCGCGATCCCGGAAGAGCTTTATAAGAAATTTTTTCTACACCCTCCTCAATGCTCGTGAACATTAAAACATTAAAACATTAATGTTTTGTTTACTGAACTCAAAATGTATGTGATTATATCACTAGTGTTTGTGATGATAACCTAACTCAGCTCACTCAGAGTGAAAGCGATGCTGATAACTTTTCCTAATCCAACTTTATATCTGACAACACTATTTACTTATTTTTTTCGATGTTTATTTACTAACAATACCAGAACCCACCCAAACTAAATAACCTGATTATTTTCCTTCTTTATTTTTATTTTTTGTTCCCAACTTTTTTCCTCTTATGTTTTCCCTTTTTTGTATCATAAGGTAATTTTCTCTAAACTGGACTCTTTGGTCTGAGTGCTTCAATCTCTGAAGTTTGTGGCACTAAGTACTGAGGGACCTGCTTCAGACATCCGTTATTGTTGACGGACTTGTACTTCACCAATGAGTTCGAATGAAGCTGCATCTCGTAACTGACGGGGTCGAAATTGTCGACCAATACGTCGGGCAGCATGATCACCCAACCCTTGCGGATTTTCACCGGCAACCTGTACCCTGTCTTGCATGGAATAATATGCAACCTGCGGTTTGAGTTGGAGAAGTTTTCAGCAACTCTGTAGATTGCCTCAGGTACAGCGTTATTATAGCCCTCGTCACCTGGCGATGTCAGTTCCATTTGCAAGTCGGTATCAATGTTGCAGTGAATCAAATCTGTGTCAGTAGACCGTCTCACCGTACCGGTAATACACATCCAGCAGTGCCATTGCTTTCTACTCAAAAGAGACTGGCAATTACCATTAGCACTGTCGCTATAAAAGCCGTCGTTTTGGCCCTTGGGAAAATAAGGGCTATTTTCATCAACCGGCACAAACACTAGCTCCTCGGATCTCCGGAACTTCTTGTTCCACTTGTCGCCATTAAGCAATGCCGTCAACTGCTTGATATTCGCGGTGGTGGTCCAGATAAAGAGAAACCCCGGTTTGGCACAGAGCTTATAAAGCGGTAACAGGTTAAGCAATGGAAGCAAAAACTGGTTCTCTACAAGCGCGCCAATCATGATGACATCAAACTGGAGCGAGTACTGATTGACCCATTGATTGAGAGTCGGCACGATCTGGTTGGTTTCAACATGAACGCCATACGGTTTAGTACAATGCGATGCCACCTGCTGCGCCTTCAACTCCTTTAATTTCTGTAATTTCGGGTACCCTTCTGTTGGACGCACAATGTTGCGGATGTACTGCGTCGAGAGAGCCCGCGTATGGAGGTAATTGTTGGAATAATCATTTTCAATCGGCCGCTGCCGTTTTGCACCCTGCGCACTCCCCGCTTCAGAGGCTTGTGTTGAGCCCAGCGCCAGTGGGATTCTTCTGCGATCGCGCGATCGATTACTGCCGGAAGTAGACGTGCTGGCGCTTGAAGAAGACGATTTGTTAGCGCTGCTATGGCGGGAGTAAGAATACATTTTTCTTCAAAGTAAAAAAATTATTAAAAAAATTGGTTTTAGTTCAGATATTTTCCCTTTTATCTAGGCTTTTTTTGTTTTTCAACACAAGGTAAGGTTGCAAGAATGACACCGTATTGTGGATGCGCTTGTTGAGGCAATAGGAGTTTTTTCTTATCAAACCAGAATGAAGAGATAAAAAACCAGAGTACAAATTTAACGAAGACGCTTCTGTCTTTTTGTAAGTCATAAGTCGCATGTGTAGTGCTGCAAAAACGACACTTTGAAACAAGGTGTGTGAGGCATGTTTCAGCTGCGGAGATCTGCTGCAAACGCGGGGCTTTGGATCGCGACATGAAACGTCTTCATGTGACACCAGATGTTTCCCACGTCATGACTGACACTTAAACGAGATTGATACCAAAATAAAGATTTTCATGTGTTCCTAGCCCTTTTTCCTTTCATTAGAAAAATGCCCCGCGGTCTTTTACCTACTTAGGAAATTCTTTAGATCAGTCCTATGCTTTAGGAATCCAAGTTTTTGCGTGAATTTTAACGGGACGTCAGCCCAGAGGTGAAGGCACTATTTTTTTTTTGTTGCTCATAACCCCGTCGATAAAGGAAATAAAGATTCATTTCAGTTTAAGAAGGGGGCTTACGGAAAAACTCGGCGCCTTTTTCTCGCTTGGTCTCTTTCTAATAGCCGAAAATTGGTATTTTCAATTTATGTTCGCGCAACCTCGCACCACTTTTTTGCACCCAGACTTTTGCACATTTGTTTGAGTTCTGCTAGTTTGTTTGTTTTCTTTATTTGTTTTTTTTTTTTGTTGAGGATCTAACACGAGAAAACCAAAATGCTAACCCAAGAAAGAACAGTGAACATTGGGATAGAAACCGCGGCGAATGCCCTCCGCAAATTTCTCAATAGCGGCGACTCGCCCGCTGATTGTACTGCGATTCTATCCACAATCAATTCGGAACTTCAGTCCATGACTCTGTCTCAAACAGTGCAAAGTATCGTCCAAAACTTTTTGGAGTCTGATCTTCTTAGCTCAGCATGTGAAGTGTGGAACCATGAAAAAATTCCGCCTACTTTAGAGACAGAAATCCTGGGGCTATTCCATTTGGTGACCCAATCCATTTTTGAAGGTTGTGGTGATTTGACTCTGGGGCTCCAGTATAGGGATAGTCACACAAATAAGCTCGTCTGTTTATTTTATCATAAGCTATACAAGGCCGCACTTGAAGCCAAAAAACCTCGTTTAGCGAGTGAGGTTAATCTCGCTATATCCGAGAAACTTGTTGGTCTGCTTGCGGCAAACCCTAATTTTGTGATGTCGTTTTTTGATCATCACAATGAATTCCTTCCTTACACGTTTTTTGTCCAACATATCCACGTTTGTTTCGAGCAAGTTGCTCGGTGCTTAACTTCGTGTAAGGAAGATCGTTATTTGCAGTCTCACATAAAGGATAAATTGGCTATCCTCGTTAAAAAAGTGACTTGGGGCGAGATTGCAAGTTTGTGGGATAAAGAAAATGCCTGGAAGCTTCTTTTCTTCTGTGAAGTGCTTCATGGAAATCCGCTCAGTGACCTGGTTCTTCTAGTTTTTGAGCTGTTCCTCCACTCCATAGACTCGTGGAAAGTGTTGTTTGAAGTGAGCCTTTACTTTTTGAACATGGTTCCGCATAATGCTCTGATTGATTCGATTATTGCTGAGTCTACGGATACAAGAATGGTCCTCGTGATGAAGAACGCTGCTAAGGACCCATTAACAGAACAAGAAGAACTTGTTATATGGGATTTTATTTGCAAAGTCTTGGAGTGCAACAGCTTTGATTTGATCGTAGGACTTTTTTACGATAAATCTGTCAGTCTTGATAAGGAAAACCTTGACATTGTAATTCAAACTTTCCGGAGAAATACATTCAGACTAATGTGCTCAGACGCATGGTATGTGGAAACATTCACAAACTGCTTCCCTGACTTCTGCCGGATGGCTATGTCCACCCAACATTGCAACATTGAGTGGAGCGGGAAAAAGTCCCTTTCTTGTTTCTATGTCGCAGGAATCGGCAATTTTCTTACTAACTCGTTGATCACAAACAGATTTATTTACTCGGTTACAATATACTTGTTGACATTTGATTGTTCCGAGGTTGAGCCATTACCATTAAGCATTATTGAGAAGATCGGAGAAATCCTTGAAGGTATGGATATTGATAAATTCACAGAAGCGAAGCAAAATGTGAGCAAGCCGGATGGGACAAGCAAAAACCTCAAAATCCAGCTCCAGCTTTCGCCTGCCGATGATGTTACGGAAGAAGAAAGGCCGCTATCTGAAGTTGAAAAGCTTGGTTTTAAGAACGAAGGTATGAGACAGAATTTCTTCTTGCTCGAAGCTGTAGTTGCAACAGTTTTTGCTGCAATGAAAGCAAAGAATTTAGCACAAACCCACGCCATTGAGCGATCGAGACAAAAAAATCTTGGCAGATCGGGTGAATGTGTTGATCGCCGTGAAGACCAGGTAGCGCAAGGTGGAAATGTGCCCGTGAACGATAATCAGGACGCCAGTTTTTGAGTTCAAAGTTTCAGACTGCCATATAAAACAGGCTGATAATTTATTTCCACAGCGGCGCAAGATGATTTGAGCTCTTTTTTCATTATCTAGCTACTACAAGCAGAGTAAAATTTTCCAAAAGTTGTCGTTTATTACTCTAGTGTATATGTTTGAATAGTTGTGCTTTTTTATGCCTTGTAAGATCTGGTGCCAAAGTCAGATCTGAAGATGGCGTCACCTTCAGAGTAGCCTCTGCCCAAACCGAAACCGATACCGACCCACACAGGGAAAGATCTTCTCTTGAAAAACAAAACAGAGGCCAAGACACCACCTCCAAAACCCAAAGCGGTCTTGATCATGGTGTTGGATAAAACAACATCCCACTATAGGTTAGTATTTATAGGTCCACTTTTTTTTCGAAAAGAGAAATGGCAATTTACGACCACCAACGCATCTTTTACCTGAAGTCTGTTACATTGGAGCGTTCTTGTTGTTTTTTTTTCTCAATTCCGTTTAGAATACTTTCGTTAAAACGCGTGAAAGTTACAATTCAATTTTTGGGATTCAACAAAAAATACATACCTTGTCGTTCAACAAGTTTTGTGAAGTGGATGCAGCGACTTGTTTTTGGTCAGCCATTGTGAATCTAGTGTTTGTTAGTATTGAAAAGTCGACGAAAAAAAAGGAAGTCAAGCAATCACGCAGCAACAAAGGTAGAAATAGGTTCGCATGAGGAGCAAGTTAATTTTTCACGCAGTATGGTGTTTTACAACAGTTACAGCATGAGATGCTCCGGTCACGATTTCGTACATACAATTGGATATGTTTTAAACTGGTAATTGGCTAAACTATCGGAGGTTTTAGAAATGTCGAGGTCGCATTTGGTTGGATGCCGGTATATGCCGGTCCGTGCCATTGGGCAAGCTTGAGACAGCATTGAGAATCTATCAATTATTGTTTTATTTGGTACGAAATCTAAGCAAGATTGATAGTTATGTCTTTGAGTTTACTAAACCGTTTTGTAGAAACTTGACTATTCCTTTTCTTGCGGTAACTCTGCTGTGGGTGTTATCTTCAAAATGTAAGCAAAAAACTATGCAGTCACGTGCAAAATTCTAGAAAGCAAGACAGTAAGCCTAGCGTCAATGGAAATCACATCCTTACTACAAATTTCAGGTTTAACCAAGTATTTTCTTTTTTTTCAATTAAATGCGCATATATAAGCTGGTTCATGTTTGTTTCGAATCCTTGCCTTATTTAAAAAGAATGGTTGTTCCCGTGTTTCAGGATTCTGAATCTGAATCACGAGTAACCGCGGGTTTGTTGGCGCATTGGAGAAACGCAGAATTTCTCAATTTATCATGTTTATTCTTACAAAAAAAAATGCACAAAGAAGTTGCAAGAGACTCTAACCTTGCTACTTCTAAATAGGTGGTTCATAATTCATTAACTCCTAAATTTATTCATACATCATTTTTCAAAAAAAAAAAAAAAAAAGATTAAGTTTTTGTTTTTTCGGACAATAGGTTTTTGCATAAATAATAACTGTTGCTTTGATTTTATAAAAAAATTTTAGGAACCTGTTTATACGAAATTTGCTTTGCAGAAGCAACAACACTAGAAAATCAAATTTAAGACACCCCTGATGAAATCTTATTTCATATTGAATGTATGTTTAAGTATTACAAACCCAGATTCAACAAGTATTTATAAAAGGGTAACGACAACAACTAAAATCAAGAAGGGTAATAAGCAAGATTGGTGTCTCAAATATGATCAACATGCTCCACATGAGTCTTCTCTGCACCTATAACCAACGTAAAAAATTTGCTTCAAATTCTAGGGCAAGTGTTTGCAAAGATTATTTGGAAGTGAAATACACACTCAGACAAAAATAATACAACAATAGACAATAATACGTCATACCATGGTCGCTTTTCAGCAATAAAGTCATGTACCGCAGAAGGAACACTCAAATATCCCATGAGCAAAATTTGCGGGTATATGATCTTCCCCAACAAATAGTCTTTCTTGAGTGCCATGAAACAAGAATACAGGTAATTTTGTAAAGAATGTATTTGTTAAGAATAGAAAGGTTGTGAAGAGAGCTAAGAAATAACGCGAGTTGCAGCTACCCTATATGAACAGTCCCGACATTGATAAATGCTAACTCAAAAATCAACACCCTTTAAAAGGAAAGAATCAAAATCTTAGGACTTGACTTCAAAAATTTTACAGCAAAATCAGTTTAATTTATACAAGGAATTCTCAGAATGCCAAAGTTTTAGGAAATTTATACTAATGCCCACTTACCTCAAACTCGTAAATGGCGATTAGCAGGCGCGACAAAAGTTGGGGTACATGTGGCGAGTCAAAGGTTTCGTAGAATATTCAAAAGGCTTCAATAATAAGAGATTTCGTGTCGACTTGGTAAACGGTTTTTTTCCTCTTCGGAAGGTTTAAAACTTTTTGGATTGGGAAGATGAATGTTTTAAAATTTTTTTAATGGGAGAACTCGAATCATCCACCAATAGATAAAATGAACTAAAGATTTCATTAACACCGCGCAGCTTCCAAGCCGCAAATTTTTTAGTGTATTTGGGAAAAAAATTTGGGCTGGATTCGTAACTGTGAGGTGAAGGACGAGTGGGATTTATCTCCGTGGCTAATTGATGCAACAATTTCTTGTTGTGAAATTTTATGGCGCAATCGAGAAAACCACCCGCACCAGCTAAAATCGTGGTTGCACATCTTCCATTGAGGGATGGGGAAGGCCACACACTTTGGGTCATTTTTACCACCCTTTACTCAAAAATTTTTGTCCATTAAGTTTGATAAAACACAACTTTTGTCTTATCGACATCAAATAATCTATGAAATTTGGTCACCAGCGTTCGCACGCGGGTTCGCTTCCATTTTGGGAACTGGTTGTTGACCATGGCTCTTGGTTCAAAGAGATGGACTTTTCCCTACAAAGCAACAAAGAAATTTCTTTTAGGCGTGGGTTGATTCTACGGAAATTACTGAATCAAAAATTATATGTTTTAGTCTGGATTTTTATATCCATGTTGATTCGAAGATATGACAATTAGCTAACACGAGTACCAACTTTGATGCAAGAATTATGCATATCATATCGTCGATTGAAAATTTGCCTCAAAACGAACGTAAACCTCAAAATCAAATTATTGAGACATGAAAGCAGGTGTGTAAAGTAGAGAAAATTGATATTATACTGATCGTCAAGAACGGAATTGTCCATGTGGGCCCTTAGGTCGTGCGCTCACCACCCACAATTGAAGTGTTCGGGCATATTGAGTCACTAATGCATGCAGTACTGCTTCATAAACACAAGAAAGGCAAATGAAAACATTCAAATCGACCTGGACCAGCGCCAGGGAGCGGCTGACACCTGCACATACCAACCGTTACTTGAGAGGAGAAAAGAAAATGGCGCTCTCTGTGGGTTTTCCCTTGTACTTTCCATTGTCAGATTTTCTATTTGCCGTTGCTGAGTTGGGCCGAGGTTTACATTGATTAAACTGTGATACATTGTACGCTATTTTGTTCCTGCTTTTCTATTATTTTCGTTGTTCAATTTTCATTTTCCGCTTATAATTTCAATTCTTCTCTCACCGGTTCGCTAGTGATTGGCACCGCTCGGCCTCTAAATACCCGCTCGCACTTTTTTTTTTTTTTTTGGCTTCCTACTTCGGCTGCTGAAATCACAAAACGAGAACACAAAAGGGGCAAGAAAAGGCAAAAAAAAAAAAAAAAAAAGATTCAATACGACTCTCTGTATCGTCGCGCTTTTTTTTTTTTCCTGTGCACAATATCAAGAAAAAATCCTGCGAAACCACATTGGGGCCTAACATACTGTCCTCGCAGGCCGCCGTATACTTGTTTCCTTGAATTACAAGGACCACGAAAAAAAAAGAAAACGAGAACTTCAAAAGAGAAATTAAGGAAGGAACGGCACCATTAAAAAATAAAAATTGATACATGCCCAGACGAAATCGGTGGAAACAAGAGTGAATCAATCAAGAAAGAATAAACCAAATTTCGCTTCGGCAATAGCTGCAGATTTCCTTACTTCCCCCTAAAAGAAAAATAAACAAAAAAAGAAAACAATGTCGGCGCCACGCAGCGGGTCACCGAAATCAGTTATTGAATTAGGAACTGGCGATTTCTGTGATAATTCTACCCCGGTTCACTCCCCACATAAAGCAAATGAACTGGAGCTGAGCGGCCTTGATGAGCCATTTGAGTCCCCACAGAAATCCCCACATGGTAAACCAGCGGCCGTTTCTGAGTCGGAGAACTCAGGCATGCCATCGCCGGAGGTCAGTGAATATAAATCCAAAGAATCTTCGATAACGCCAAAACTTGCGTCGGCCACAAATGAATTTCACACTGCTGACCATGGGGACTGGCCACAGGAATCTCCCAGCGCATTGCCTCGGATGCCAGGTACCTTTGATATTTCCGGCTTGAAATTACCATCAACAGAAGTTGTGAAGGAAGAGAAAACAGCGAATATCCCTGATAATCACGTGGAAGAACGCGTGGAAGAAAAACCGTTGCTCTCAAAACCAACCACATCTAATAGCTCTGCTTCTCAAACCCAGGAAATATTAATTGCCACTAAAGCTCACCTGGAGAGACCAAGATCCAAACTTCCTACTCTTGCGCTGGCAGATTCGCACTCCAAATTGGTGGATGTTCTTGCGGAGCCTCACAGAAATACAGTAGCTGATGAATATGCCGAGGAAAAGAATCATGATTTAAAGGAAGCTTCACGGGCTAGAACACCGGTGATCGCCTCAACCCCTCTGGTAATGGATGAAACATCTCTTGCTGACTCGCCTCTGTTTGATGCAAAGGAGGACACAAAAGAAATATCACCCGAAATTCCAATTCGTCGCGACCTTCTTCCGGAAGCTACCTCCCAACCTAATAGCCGTTACATTGCAACACCAGAGCTCGAGCAATATAAGTCAATGCTCGATCCAGGTAAGCCTCGCACTGAAGCTCCAATCGAGTTGGGCTCGGGGGTTGATTTCGATAAGCTTCTTGACGAACGCACCCGTAGTAAAGCATCAACTCTGTCTTCGCTGCTGGAATATGTTACAGACGAAAACTCCAATGCGGTATACAGTCCGACCAATGCACAGAGTATAAGGCAAACCGAAGCCACGAGAAATTTATCATCCACGCAATATTCAAATGCAAGGCTTGCCGGTCTGAATATGAAAACATTGGGTGATGAAATGGGTGGTCTAAGCATAAGCTATCCTGAAGAGGCCATGAAGAATGGACGCGACACACGCTCGGCCTCAACGCTGACTGTCATTAGAACTCCAATGCCTCATCTAAACTCTAGAAACGTTTCTGCAAACCAGACTCCGCAATTCCCGCGCAACAATTCACCAAGTGTAACCCCTCTTCCTCAACAAGCTTCTTTTCAACTGAGCCCCTTGGACATGGGAAGACCAGTCTTTCCGCAGACAAATGTATCGAATGGTAATTTGAAGAAACCCAGAAGCGGGAACAGAGTTAGAGGCGTGTTAACATCGATGTTTGGAAAGTCCAAAGCTGTTTCTTCCGGTGGGAATAGCCCTGCTTCTCCCGATTTGAGTAAGAAAATCAGCACCCCTTTTAACGCGAAACATGTGGCACATGTGGGCGTGGATGATGACGGATCATACACTGGTTTGCCCAGCGAGTGGGAAAGGCTATTAAGCGCGAGTGGTATTTCTAGAAAGGAACAGCAACAACACCCTCAGGCTGTTATGGATATCGTGGCTTTCTACCAAGATACAAACGAGAATGCTGATGATAATGCATTCAAGAAGTTCAAGCAAACTGATCAGCACGCAAACATTTTGTCAAACGCTTCTTCTAAGACAGGAACATCCCCGAATTCCACTGCACGCTCTACACCACCTTCGACTCCCAGCGTTTATGCCAGCACAGAACTGTTTGATCATATTTCTACACCTTTACAGAATTACAGCCTGGCCAATGGTACCCCGTACCAACCAGCGGGAGCGCTTAGCAATAAGACCCCGATCCAAGGCCATGATGGGCAGTTTATTCCAAGTCGTCCGGCGCCAAGACCACCAACACAACCGGCTTCTCCTCAAGCAAGCGAGTCACCTGACACACCAAAACGTTCTACAAGCCGAAAACACTCTTTCGGACGCCGCTCATTCTCATCAAAGTCGATCAAATCTTTGAAAGGTCCTAGCAAGACCAACGACCTGACAGTCCCTCCTTTACCTGTTAGTGCCGACAATTCTCAAGGCAAGGTGAGCCATCATACTCTACCCAAGTCAAGGTCTCACAACACTTCTCTCGCATCCAAGCTTCACGTCGAAAAAGAAAGAAAAGAGGCAATGACTGCCCCAATAAGGCCGGCTCCAAAGTTTAATAGTGATGACTTTAAGGCCCATCGGCCTCCACCTCCACCACCAACCGAAGCTCGTGCACCCGCTCCCGCGAAACCTATTCCACTGGATGCCGAAGTGCCAGAACGTCGTGCTAAGCCCGAATCTGAGGCATCCTCGGCTCCTCCAACTCAAAAAGGACCAGTGCGTGATGCTAAAATGGCGGCTTTCTTGGCGCAGAAAAAGAAAGAAGAAAAAAGACGCAAGAATCAGCAAATTATTGCTAAGCTCAAGGAAATTTGTACTGAGGGAAACCCCAAGAATTACTATAAAGACTTAAACAAGATTGGACAGGGTGCTTCAGGTGGTGTTTACATTGCCAAGACTGTTGAAAAGCATGAAGTTGTTGCCATCAAACAGATGAACTTGGAGCAACAGCCCAAGAAGGAATTGATCATCAATGAAATCTTGGTGATGAAAGACAGCCGGCACCCAAACATCGTTAACTACATTGATTCGTATCTTTTAAAGGGTGAACTTTGGGTTGTTATGGAATATATGGAGGGTGGATCTTTGACGGAGATTGTTACACATAGTGTCATGAGCGAGGGCCAGATTGGAGCTGTTTGTCGCGAGACATTGAAGGGACTCCAATTTCTT
The DNA here is from genome assembly GCA_030573015.1 of Metschnikowia peoriensis. Taxonomy (NCBI): domain Eukaryota; kingdom Fungi; phylum Ascomycota; class Pichiomycetes; order Serinales; family Metschnikowiaceae; genus Metschnikowia; species Metschnikowia peoriensis. Next base: position 48,424 of record JAJMCO010000014.1, on the reverse strand, counting down.
CACAGCAAAGGTGTTATCCACAGAGACATTAAGTCAGACAATATTTTGCTCAATACTGAAGGTCGTATAAAGATGACAGATTTTGGATTTTGCGCACAGATCAACGAGCTCAATGTTAAGAGAACGACAATGGTGGGCACGCCATATTGGATGGCACCCGAGGTTGTTTCGAGAAAGGAGTACGGTCCGAAGGTGGATATTTGGTCTTTGGGTATCATGGTGATTGAGATGATTGAGGGCGAGCCCCCCTACTTGAATGAAACTCCTTTGCGGGCATTGTATTTGATTGCCACGAACGGAACTCCGAAATTGAAGGAGCCTGAAGCTCTTAGTTACGATATTAAAAAGTTCCTTGCGTGGTGTCTTCAAGTTGACTTTAACAAGAGAGGAACCGCAGAGCAATTACTTAGGGATAAATTTGTGTTGGAAAGTGACGAAGTAACTTCCTTAGCACCCTTGGTGAAGATAGCCATGATGAAAAAAGCAAAGGAGTCTCTTGAGAACTAGATTGTTCTGTCATTTTTCTTTTTTGGATCATCTATGACACTACGAGGGGTGCCAATTTCAATTCTACTCTTAGAGTAACACTGAATTAGTATTTAAATAAGACATCTTTTTTTCTTTTTTCTATCTTTCGTTATTTTTGATAGTGGCTGAGCCAAGTCCCGTACTAAAACCCGCCAGTCATGTCCCTAATTCTATCAACTTCTTCCTGAAGAGCCTTCAAATCGTCCAATATATTTGTTGTGCTCGAGCTTCCCTGCACATTCTGGTAAACTGATGGTTCATTGGGAATCTTTGCTGGAAGTGGAGGTGGCACTGGTGATGAAGAATTGCTTACGCGCCTTAAACGAGGGGGCGGCGGAGGTGGAGGTGCACCCGATTTGTGGGGTTGCGCGTAATCCAGAGGCGAACGTGGTGGCACCGGCGGAGCAAAATGTTGTATATGTTCGTTATTTGTTTGGCTTGGGTATAAATAAGCAGTGTTATTCTCGTTCTCGCTATTCATAGTATCCCCTGACGGCCATGCAAGATTCATTGGGCTTGGCTGTGATGCTGAACGGCCGCGCCGCGTGGCCGGCACTGGCGGCGGCGAAGACCCTATTCTAGATTGTCCAATCTGTGCGTTCTGATGTGTGTTATCGGCGGTTTCACCGGCCATTTGCGAGGTGAATGCCTGAAGTGAGATTTTCGGTGGTGCGTTGCTGGAAGGCAAGAAACGGGCCATATCCAGCGGCCCCGTAACGTTAGGCCGAAGTGGTTGGTAATTTTCTGAAGACGCCCCTATACCCATCAGCGCCATTTGTGCGGGCCCGGTCATGTTTGGTTTGAGTAAACGCGGTTGCGGCAGCTCATTCCGTGGCAGAAACAAGTCAGAGTTTTCTTGGAGATGAAGGTTTGCTGGTACGCCATCCACCAGCATGGTATCTACGGAATGAAGGTGCTGGAAGTGATTCATTTGTGGCTCCATGTCACGAAGAATCTGTTTCTCCTCTGGATCAGGCGATGTGAGCCTCTTGTCAGTTGATGGAACGGCCAAATTTTGGCTCAGTGAAGCTGCGGCCATGCGCGATAAGAGTTGATCCATTGGGAGCAGGTAATCTATTTCAGTTTCATTTGACATTTGTTGCAGCAGCTCACCCGGAGCATATGTATGCTGCACGTCGGAAACCACGTTTTCGGAAAACTTGACGCTTTTAAGTTTCTTCAGCTTTTTCTTTTTCTGTGCTGAAGGCCGCTCGCCGGTTAACATAAACTCAGTAAACAGATCAATGTCAAGTGGTTTCGCCGGTCCAGATTCGAGTTCGTCAGCACTTGGCTCTTCCTCATGCTCGTCACTTTGTCGTTTTTTCGAAAGAATAGATGGCGGCACCGGCACGCCTGTTTGTAACTTGATAAGCGAGCGACTTGGAGTTTTTCCTTGTAAAGCATGCGCCACAACTCTAAGCACTGCAAAAAACCCACCAATATTAATCAGCAGAAGCACTTTCAGGAAAATGCGGTTGATTTCCTGTTTTATGGCGCCTGGAATCTTGAAATTTGCAAGAAATTGGTAGATGTCCGAGATCGCAATTGTTCGCAGATTAGTGCGGGCCAAAATGTCCAGGTACCAGCGCATATAGGTCTTCGATTCTTCTAGTGAAAGTTCGTGTGCTTGAAGCGAAAGTGGCACGGCCTCTTCCCCAGGATCCTGTCGAAAATCCCGCAGAAATCCGTCGGCAGATGGTGCTCTATGAGGCAAATTGGAAGGGGTTGGCGCGTAAATGTGGCCAGTTTCCGTCAGACCATTATTTCCAAAAGAAACATGCGGCGGCGCTGGGGTTTGCGACGATCGAGACAGCGGTGGCTGCGGCGTCCACGTGCTGAGCCAGTCAAATTGTGTGTCCATTTTTTATTCCTGTCAAACTGGGAAAGAAAGAGGAAAAAAAAATCGGCCCCAGTGTTGTATGTGCGAGGAAAATCGGGTAAGGAGTGGATGTAAGCACCTAAACTCTAATTCCAAGGAGGGGTTTTTTGGGGGCAATGAGCAGCGAGTGTCTGTTTATAATACTTTCTTTATATTTTATGATGAAGAAAATTTGAATTAAAGCACTAGCGCCGTATGGTTAAACGTGTGATTGATACTAGTGGATCACTCGGTGGCTTAAGATAACGCGGGCCGTGGAAGGTGTGAGGAAAGCGTGGGCTATATCGACTTACTGCATGCAGGACAACAACAAGAACTGGTGGAACCGGTACTAAAAATATACATTTGAGGGAAATTCGATTCATTTGCGAAGTAAATTAAAAAGTTAAAAAGATATTCGGGTGATTTTGGAAATTGGTTTGGATGTTATTGTCCTACTTTACAAGAATTATTTATTTCACGGCAAGATCGCGAACCACATACTTATTAGCAATGGTTGCGAACTTGCGATGTTGTCTCTTATTGAAAGCTTGTTGCACTTGTTTCATTTTGGGGGTTTTGATAAAGCGTGCTGGAAATCTTGATCAACTTAATTCTCGTTTAAAATTTTTAGAGTAGAGTGGAGTGTAAATCTAGAAAATAATTGTGTAACCATCGAATTGTTGGGAGTGAATCGTGGGGTACTTTGTTGTGTGATTCGTGTTAATGAGACGTGAAATGCCCAGTTATTGGACAACCTTTAGCAAAAGCTAGTGAAAAGCCAAAACCAGGAGGTCTTATTGAAATTAAAGCAAGGCAAAGAAAAAAAAAGCGTTGATATCGTTCCACTGGTTCCTTAACTAATCTTAATTTATTTGTTAGTTGAAATTCAGCAATGTGTTACTATGTCAAGCTAGCTTACTAACAAACTTCGCCATAATGAGACATTAAAATAAACGTTTGGTTAAACTCATCTCAATCCGTCTTTTCCCATCTTCTTCCCTATATTGTGAGGTTCAAAAAAAAAAAACAAAAAATATTAAAATGTGTTGTGGCATACGTATTTTATCTAGGGGTGCACCGACAAGTTTGATTGGTTTCTCAGCAGGACCAGCAAATCATTTCGATATATCGAAGTCCTTGAGTCCCAATCATAAGCAATACAGCTATCGTATCCTAACGAGAGAGAAAAGAGAGGAAAAAGATTTCGATCTATATCAAAAAGTTCTTCGTGATTTGATATCAAGACTTGAATGAGATGATAAATTTCAAATCCGAATGTGTACTCACTTCGATCTCTAAAGTTTCAGGGATCTCTCCGTGGTCCTCCGCGAAGTCTTCGGCACCATCCGCGAAACGGTTCATAGTCGAAACGGATGTGCAGTAAATACGGCATACAAAAGAGATTTTCAAACAAACATGCACACTTATACCCGAGATGCGAGAATCTTGGATCGACGCGCCATTTTTTGTTTTGGTAATTCGTGCTTGACAGAAATACTCTTGTTTTCTTTTACTTCTGCATCAAACTCAGCTTCTTTTTGATTATTCTATTTTGAAATAGGACGTAGGAGTAACAGTTGCCGAATTGAAATTTGAGACGCTAAATCACAATGAACGAAGAAAATATTTGACATTCAGCATGTTATAAACATATCTGTATCTGTTTTTCCAATATTTACAATTATTTTACAGTAAATGATCACACGATACTAATCCGAAGCTACTTTCCGCGCGGTTTATTAACTTACCAACTACATTGCTTCACATCATCAAAAGGATCAAAAACTCACCAAAAACAAACTAATGAAATAGTATTCAAACAAAAATAAATAATCAACTAAAAAAGAAACTGAATATATCTAGACATCTCTAAATGCCTCCTGAATCAGCAAGGTATCAACCAAATTGCGTTCGGTTGACTGAGAATGGGACTCTTCAGGAATACGTGCCTGCGTACTTTGGCCCTGATTAAGTCCTTGCGAATGTACGATTTTCTCGATCGAATCTGCGCTTGGCATGAAAATGACCCGAGTTCCTGGGTTTTTACTCATGTTCTGCAAAGCATCCAAGTACCGGATTTGCAATGCAGCTGGAGAAGATAAAATATCCGACGCCTTTCTCATCTGGCGAGCACTTTCAACCTCAGCCTTCGCATTAATGATTTTAGCTTCTCCAATTCTGCGAGCCTCGGCAGCTTTAGCAAACGAGTCCTGGACACTGGGAGGCAACTTCAAGTCCTTGATCAAAATCGATTCGATATTTACACCCCATTCGGCTGCTGTTTTACTGATCACGTGCGCAATTGCCTCAGCGATCTCCTCCCTTTTCTCCACCACTTCTTGCAAAGTCCGGTTACCAATGACGTCTCTCATTGTGTTTTGAGTTCTTTCGTTGATGGCCGAGTGGATATCGGAAATCGAGAAGATCGCTTTCTGTGGGTCAACGATATTGTAGTACACCACCGACGTGATGGATACCGATAAGTTGTCCCTAGTGAAACACGATTGCGGGGGAAGTTCCTTAGTGTTGATTTTGATATTAACTCTTGTCAATTGCTCGGACCACGTGTTGACATACGAAGTTCCCGGTTCCACTGTTCTTGATAAGGCTCCAAATGTTTGCACTAATCCAACTTCACCTTGATCCACTGTTTGATAAGGGTTTGAGCAAAAGCAGCAGAATGTTCCGTAGCATCCGAAAAAAGAACCCATCGTCAGAATAAACTTCTGGTATCCATCTTTTGGGGGCGTGGGGTACGTTTTGGCAAAGTTTTTTGCCACCATTTCCGGCTTAACATAGGCCTGAGACTCCTTGACAATGGAGTGGTCATCGATACTTGCAGACATTTCGAGGAGATTGTTTTTGTTTTGTTTTCGTTTCTAGTAGAATCCTAAGTTTCTAGAATTTCAATGACTTGAGGTTTTAATTGCTTGTGAACAAAAGGATCTAATAAAAATATTTCTTGTGGTGTGCATAGGTGGCCTTAAATAATGTCAGCCTCTCAAAAAAAAAAAAACATGATGCGACTCGCCGCACGCGGCTCCATGTGTGTGGGAGTGCACACAATAAGCGCAAATCACGCCAAACTCGTAACTGGAGGAAAGCGAGAGGTGCAACCAGCGCGGCGCACTTTGCGGGAATAAGAAAAGTCAATATTATGTTCACGAGCAGAATGAATTGAAAAAAGAAATGAAAACAAATAAGAATAAAAGGGAGTCATTTTTTTTTTAAAACCTGACTCATAAGTTTCCGCAACATCATGTGCAGGAGCTTGCTATAACACAAGAAATCAGAATAAAGCTTGGCTCGTTAGTTTTTAATTTCGAATTTTTCTTGGGGCTATGCTGGCCCTGGAGCGGTAGTGTGTGACCCTGTAAATAAGACCTTGTTCCTGCACACCTATTCAGTGCTTGGCTTGGGTCCGTAGACGAATGACGAGGCGCTCGAATGACGTCGGGGCTCGTCATTCGACGTCATTTGGCATAAAGCGCGATAAGACAAATGAAATATCGCGCAAAATTTCTTTAAACTTACAGTATAATTCAACTGTAAGTAACACTGTATAGACAGTTAATTCTAATCAGCCCACGTAAAGGTGCCATTCTTTGTCACGCACGAAATCCGCCCAATCGATACACATGGCACCCGTAGGATTACACGCCCATGCCTCCACCACTGTTTCCTCCACTCGTTGGAAATTTCCAATCTCATATTGATTCAGGTGCAGACGGAACCGACGAGTCATCAGTGCTCTGTCGTGCGCTGTGCAGCACGTCATTCCGCATACAAGCAACAGGAGAGAAAGTGACACTTTTAATTTAGTGGGCTGTAGAATGTCAAGAATACGAAGCGCTTGATGAAGCCGAAATTGTTGCGTGACGGCATTCGGCGGCGTTTTTTCGAGTGACGTGGCCACTTGAATTAAGCAGACATGCTTGTAGAGCTCGAAAAGATAAACATGCAATTGACAGTCCTCTGCATTATCCTTGAGCAATTCCAAATGCACCGGCAGTGGCTGGCAATTGGTGATCTTGGCTCTAATCTGATCGATGGTTTTTTGGGCGTAAGTGTAATAATCTGCTGTGGCATTATCGATATCCGAGTCTGCGTTTCCAATCTTGGCATTTAGATCCGCCCAACTTTGGCGTAATTCTGCCTTTGCATGACCTATCGCACCCAAAATATCGTAAAGCGGACCAACGATTCCCTGAAGCAGGTCAATCCCATACTCTGGCCGCGGCAATAGCGCCTTCTCATAATCTTCGATGGGAAACATGGGCCCATCTATTAAACACTTGGAGGAAAGCAAGTCATGGAACTTAAAGTCCGAGATAAGCCACTTAATATCGTTACTATACCCGAAAAGATCTGTCACTGCCAAGATTCCACCATATGACTCTATGAGCAATGAGCACTGTGTCATGAAACCACGCCAATTACGTATATCGCCCGTACACACCTCAATTCCGATAAAGATAAGGTAAAATACAAAAAGAACAAAAAACTGTGTTTTATCATTTGGTTTGAGGTAGTCGCCCATTTGCTTGCACATACATTTAGTAGCCTTCTGCATATATTCCCACGGTTTGGTGAAGTCACTTCGTGGTTTGCGGAGCTCCAAGAAAAAGCCGCCCCAAGCTGTGAGTGCATATGTGATGCCTTCATTCGAAGCCGCAGTGCTGAGGAAAGTCTTCAAAAAGTAGTTCAGTGTATCAAGTCCAATCGATACAAATGTGCTATATTGTTCTCGGTAACACTCGAGAAAAACCAAGCCTTCACGATCCAAATTGTAGAGATAGGGGAACCCAAAGACTGCGAGAAATTCCGTTGGAATAAAGACATCCTCACTCGAGTTTCCGTCATAGACATCCGATGTGCTTAAAGATTCTACATTGGAACGCAGCTGCTCGATTGCCATCTGAAAGTTTGTGAGATCTTCTTTAAATCCTTCCAAGTCTTGGACAACCTCGTTGACTCGTGGCTCTTCCGGTGCATTATCGAGATAATCAATCTTCATTTTCTCGCTTGAGTTCAGAGGAGCTTCTGGCATCACCAGATCCATTTTTGGTACAGACTTTGTCGGTGATAGTGGGGTTGGGAAATCCAAATGTTTTTCTTGATCTTTTGGAGACTCCTTTAGCTTTCTATCTTCAATTGTTGGCGGATTTTCTACATTATCTCTAGGTTTATTTGTCTGAGGTTTATCTGTTCGTATCTTGCCCACTTTATTTCCCTTCTTCACTGGCCACTCGCAAGTATCATCTCTAGTTTTGCAATTCGTACATCTTGGGTGAACCTCATCACATTTCTTTCTATGAGTATTAGTATTACATCTTGTTACAAAACTCTTGAAATGTCACATACTTTCGCTTGCGGCACGTGAGACATCCCGTTTTGGACCGGGCACGAGCACCGTAAAAACGTGTCGCTTTCACCGCCGGAAGTTTTATACCGGCAGGCAGGCTAGTTTCATTAACCTGCTCAAATGTCGCACTAGTAAGGGTATGGAACATATTAGCTCTTTGATTAATAATAATACAAAACAAAAAAGGTTACCGTTTCGGACTTTGGCGATCGCTTCTGTTTATGGGTTTCCGCATGGGTTAAGCGAACGCGCGCGAACTTCCTTTTTCGACATTATCTTCGTACCGCGGAACCCGCTATCGCCGTTGTGCGGACGGAATTTCACCACGTGACTGCGATTAGCGGGAACATCTTATTCTGGTTTGGACACCGGCCGAATTGTGAAAAATTTTATGGATAAAAGCAGTGTTGTGCGTAATTTTATTTTTCGCTATGATCGCGTTTTACCGTATCAATTTCCGTAATGCGATTTACGCAAAACGCTACGTTTACTTGACCCTCCCACCAACGATACCGTAACGTTTTGCGTAACTGCGTAATGTTTTGCGTAAAGTTACATGCAGAACACACTATAGATTGGAGCCAAAGACATACAAGCTAGGAGGAAACAAAAAAGGTCCGCTGAACGAAAATTTGATTTTCTCGAAGTCGGTAAAAATGAATGCGAGAATTGAAATGTTTAGAATTTATGCATACTTATAAGTAAGTATTTATCAAGGCTCTTGAAAATGGGATCGATGAGTATTTTAGATCACTGAAATCTGATCAGAATGTATATCATTACAACTCGAAGTGGCTCATTCCAACACGATATTGTAAGGATCGGAATTAAACTTTGATTTGGTTATGTTGAAATATCCGAGAGATTAACACACTCCGGCTGGACGGCTGCTCGAGGTAAATAAAATGCTTTCACAAATCCCACAAACTCCAAGCCCCAGTAAACGGGTTTTGCCAAAAGTCTTGTCTGCAATAATTTGTGGGTCTTTTACCTCAAATTAAACAACGCTTCTGCAAACGGACCTGAGGCGGGTGGCTTAGCTTACCAGACTCATTTTCTGTTCTTATCGCAACCAATCGGAGTTAAACCGTGTCCCGATGGTCTTCGGGCGCTTTCTTCGGCGATTTCTCCCCCCGAATTCGGCGATAGAGTATGTGCATGATATCTACTATCTTTGGTGACTAATCATCAATGATATAGGTTTGCCTATCTATATTATTGGCTGGCCGCTCATCTGCTATCTCGGCCGGATGCTTATCTGCTATCTCGGCCGGATGCTTATTTGCTATCTCTCTTGCAATGGTCAACCTAGGGTCGTAAATAAAGGGTATATAAGTCGCCTCCTCCTCCGCCGAATCATGAAATTTTATTCAGCCATCGAATTTTGAGCAAGTTAAACCTGTTTGAAAAAGACTTGCCCTATCTTCTATTCTGAATAAAAAGGCATGCCTCCTACCACTGCGCCGAAAGTTAGGTTCACCAAGGAAGAGCTTTTGTCTCCCGATCTTGAATTACCCTCCCGCGAATGTGCCCCTGATGCTATCAAGTTTAATTTCTTTGACTGGCTGCTTTTTCCTTTTGAAGCAGACAAAGAAAGGGTCTTCAAGTTATCATGTACAGTGTGTTCAAAAGTCTACAAGATGAAATGGCCCTTTAATACTACCACTTTGAAATCTCATATTCATGGACGCCATTTCAACACCATAATTATGCTTCAAAACCAAGCGTTAGACTCCGATGATCCAGTGGAGGATTCAATCTTGAGATCAAGCCTTGCTATCTCAGGTGGACGTTTCACACCCACTCTTGAAAACTTGCAGGGTGTACACATCGGCCAGTCATCTGGGGCTTCTTACATGCTGACTTCGAACAGAGCCGTCCCCAATCATTCCTTTTTTCAAATTAGCGAGTACCGGGCACGTGTTTTGAGATTCATCACAGCTAACAGCTTACCTTTTATTGTTCTTGACTCTCCCACTTTCAAAGATCTCCTTAAATACTTAAAGGAAGACTTGCCCGGTTCGGTCACCAGGTACACAATCAAGGATGATCTTCACACTTTGTTTTGGAAGGAAATGAGACGGCTCAAGGGGGTGATTTCGAAGAATAGTGGCCGGTTCTCGCTCACCATGGATGAATGGAATTGTTCTAATAATTTAGACTTTCTCGCAATCACTTTACATTTTTACAATAATTCCTTTGAACTCGAGACCTATAATATCGGGTTTGAATATTTGAATGAGTCCACATCTTACACGGGTGAAATAATCTTCGGATTTTTGGAACAGATTCTTGGAATTTATGGGTTGTCGAATAGAGTCATTTCCATCACTAGAGATAACGCCGGGCCGATTAATACTTGCTTGAAAATGTTTAAGGAGTCCTTGAGCTTAAAAGGTATTGATTTCACAGGTGATATTCGTTGCGCGGGGCACGTTTTCAACTTGGCGATCGAGACTGTCTTAAATTACAGCTTTTTTAGAGTCAAAAGAACTAGAAAGTTCGAAACTTCTTTGAACGAGATCAACCGGTTGCATCCTGAGCTTGAAGATTTGGCACTTAGCATGAAGGCTTTGCCAGGAGTTGTGCGTTCGATCATCAGTGGGATGCGCCATAATCACTACTTGAAGAATTCTTTCAGCAAGGCAGTGCTGAGAAAAAAGGCTGCAAGAGCTTCCGGTTACGGTCCCGAAGTTTTGTTGAGAGACAATGACACCCGGTGGCTTTCCACTTACAAGATGATTGATCGGTTTCTTTACTTCAAAGAGGAGATTAAGGAATTATTGCGCGGGGCCAGTGTCAGGAATAGAAGTGACGATTTGAATCTCGAGTCCTGTGAAATAACTGAGCTAGAGTGGGATTACTTGGCGAATTTGCGCGATATACTTGACGCTTTTAGAGGCCCTACTATCAAGCTTCAAGCCTCTAAGTATTCTACGGTAAACCGCACTATACCTTGTGTTTTGAAGCTTTTGAATAGTCTTGAGGGTCATTATACCACCGAATTAAAAGAAAGCAACCCGTATTTGGCTTTGGGTGTATTGAAGGCGAGGGAGAAGCTTCTCGAATACTTTCCTGTTTTTGACGACAATATAGAGAAGATGAAGGATCTTTATCTCGCTACTGTTCTTGACCCTCGGTACAAGGTTGCGTTTTTCCAGGATGTCGGCTTTTCGGATGATCAGGTGACAGAAATAAAGAATTATTTCTATGAAGTTTTCGAGCGTTATTTAGCTGAATGGGAAAAGGAGATTGAGGACGTGCCTGTGGAAATCGTTACTAGAAAGAGAAGGCGTGAGGCGATTGAGACTACTTCACTGGAAGATAGCGAAGATGACTATTTTCTTGGAAGAGAAGAAGATGCAGTGGAACACGAAATTGATGTCTACCTCAAGCAAGGACGAATGCAATGCCACAGACCTATTGAGTACTATAGAGATAGAAAGGCAACATTTCCTGTCATCGGTCGCATGGCACGAGACTTTTTGGCCATGCCTGCAATGTCTGCACCTGCAGAGTCACTCTTTTCTCAGGTTGGCGACATTGTTTCCAAGAAAAGAAATCGCTTGTCACCCACCATGATTAAGATTTTGGCCCTCATGAAATCTCGTGGAAAGATTCCAGATGAGACGGATATGGTTGACGAGAACCACAGTTTATCAAACGATTCCGGGGGCCAAGAGAATGAAGGAAACAGGGAAGCCAGACCCGACACTTCATCCAATAACGTTTCTGAAAATCAAGAATTATAGCTATTCCCTTAATATTGAATAAAATGTTAGATTGTTTTTAAACCTCTCATTTCCTCTCTATATATTAACAATATATTACGCACGTAATACGGAACGGCCCATTACGCTTACGCTCGAGCCAAAAAAAAATTACGCATTACGGCGTAATTTACGCGAGCAAATTTCGCCATTACGCCGACATTTTTGCGTTACGCGCTCCCTTACGCCGTTACGAACAACACTGGATAAAAGTCCTTTTTATCCCTTCTCTTTATTCTTTCAATTTCTATTTTTCAAAACAATGAAACAAGTTCTTTTGATCGGCTCTGGTGGAGTCGGCACAATGGCTGCCTATGCCTTGGATTTGTGCAGTGAGGTCGAAGTGACAACTGTGATCAGATCAGATTATGACACAGTAAAGGCCAATGGTTATCAGATTGATTCAGTGGATTACGGTAAGATTGAATCTTACCACCCTTCCAAAATTGTCAAATCCATTGATGATGCCAGTAAAGAGGCAGAGTATGATTTTGTGGTGATTTCCACTAAAAATACCCCTGATATTTTCCAGTTAGAGGAGTTGGTTGCATCGGTGATAAGTCCACATACCGCAATTGTGTTGCTTCAAAATGGAATTGGTATCGAGGATGCTTTTTTCAGAAAATTCCCACAAAATATTGTTTTGAGTGGTGTATCAATGATCTCGTCCACAAACTATGGTGCAGTAATTAGTCACGTGGGCCACGACGCGTTGAAAGTGGGATATTTTGTCAACAAAAACTTGGATTTGGAAGTTCAAAAGAAGGCTGCTCTTGAATTTGTCAGTTACTATAAGACTGACAAAAACTCTTGTGTCTATGATGAAAATGTCAAGTATACCAGATGGCACAAATTGGTGTATAACGCCACGCTCAATCCTATATGTGCATTGACGAATCTTGATGTTGGCCGTTTAGAAATGTTTGGGGGAACTAACTCTCTTGTTCGTGGTGCCATGAAGGAGGTTTTGGCAATTGCGAAAGCAGATGGCGTCGATTTGCCGGAGGAAGTTATTGAGTTTATGATTCGGTCGGATGATGGCGTCTACTATGCGCCGCTGATGCTTGTAGATATTCGCAAAGAGAATTATGCGGAAGTCGAGGTTATTTGTGGAAATCCAGTGAGAATTGCTCAGAAGTTAGGCGTCGATGCTCCAATTCTTTCAATAATTTATAGCTTATTGCTGGTCGTTCAAAAACGGACAATGGAGGCGAAGGGAAAAATAAGTGTTCCCGAAACCCGCCCGCTTCCTAATGAAACCTGAGAAGCAGACTAGATTTTCAAGTTCTTCTAAGATTTTTTTGGTTTTCTAATTACAAGTTTTTGTAGACCGTGAGCTTCCTTCCCAATTAGGCAATTGAAAGCAGGTGAGTGGCTCATTACATTTAATAAACTTTGCAAATTACAAGGTGATTTCGCAACTTTTCCTTTTACAACCGAGTGAATTACGAAGGTTCGTTTTCTGTTAATATTTACACCCACATTAGGATAATTTATGTTGTGAATGCAGATTGTAAATATCTAAACCACCTCTGGTTTTCTTAGTAGAGAGCCAAAAAAAAAAAAAAAAAAAAAAAAAAAAAAAAAAAAAAAAAAAAAAAAAAAAAAAAAAAAAAATTCAACGGAGTGATAGAAAACATTCCGGAGCTCTACCAAATATCTCAAAATTCAAAAGATAACACAATGGTTATGAGCCGGCTTTATGCCTATCTCCTGGATTCTGTAATCTCGATGATGCCGCTTTCGCGTCTTGGGACGATAATGCCCGATAGAAGAAGAAAACGCATGATAGGCCTTTAAGCTCACTGATTTCTCAAATAACACGGACGGATATTTCAACAAAGAGCCACAGTACTATATTGCTAGACATGTTTCACCAATGATAAAAGAGGAGAATATATCTTGTGCGAGTCTTTGAAAGATAAGAACCACCACTCGCGCATGCGGACCACCGCCTCGTGTCGCGTGTTGCCTAATTGGGTTCGTCGACACGGATTGTAAAAAGATTATAAAAAGGCTACAAAGGACGAACATGCAATGTTTTTTTATCTTTTTTCTTTTGATTCAATCATATTTGTCAATTTCTTTGAGCAGTGACTTTTGATCTACATACCCATAAAGAATATTCCTCCAATCTTCAACCCTACACTAATCATAACATGACCGTGAAATCCACCTCTGTTCTTTTCTCTTCGAAAGTGGACACGCTTGCACCAATGGTAGTTGGTGGCAAAGGTAATGTGATCTTTGTTGAAGATCCACTTACTCATAAAAGACGCGAAGTATTTGATGCGGTTGGCGGAGCTGCAGTGGTCAGTTTGGGTCATGCCGATGATGAAATCGTGGCTGCTATGGCCGAAGCTGCTAAAAAATGTTCGTACAGTTACTGTGCATCAATGACAAACCCATATGCCGAGAAACTTGCTCAGTTCATTATTGACAAGTCTCCTGCTGGTACGTTTGCCAGTGCTTTGTTCACGTGCTCGGGATCCGAATCCAATGAAAACGGAATTAAGACTGTACGTCAATACTACTTGGAAAAGGGGGAGCCAGAACGGACAGTTTTCATTTCTCGTAAACAATCGTATCACGGATACACTACGGGATGTCTTGCGTTGAGTGAATCCATGCGCAAGGGTCCATTCCGGGAAGTCGCTATGCCTGATTCACAGTTTCCTAAAGTGTCTCCATGTTACCCTTATAGAGACAAAAAGGACACCGAATCTTTGGACGAATACTGTGAGCGTCTTCTCCAGGAAATCGAGGACACTGTTTTGGCCTCAGGCCCAAAAAAAGTGGCAGCAATTATGTGTGAAACGTTGACTGGGTCAACTTTCGGAACTTCTCCTGCCATTCCTGGATACTTAGCAGGTATCAGAAAGATCTGTGACAAGTACGATATCGTTATGTGGCTAGATGAAGTGATGTGTGGAACTGGCCGTTCTTCTGCCACAGGTGGCTTGCACTGCTGGGAATCATTCCCTGATTTCTCTGGTCCAGACTTGCAATCCATTGGAAAAACATTGGGTGGTGGATTTGTCACCATTGCTGGACTTTTGGTATCTCCAAAAATCCACGATGCTTTCATTAACGGCTCGAATTATATTGCGGGAGGACAAACTTACCATCAACACGCCTTCAATTGCTACGTCGCTTTAGCAGTACAAGAAAAGGTTGAGCGTGAAAACTTGAGAATGAATTCGTTCGAGAAAGGTGAACTTTTGGGCCGGCTTCTTCAAGAAAAGGCTTCTGAGACTGAAATTATTGGAGATGTGCGTGGATTGGGCGGGTTCTGGTCCATTGAGTTGGTTAAGAACAAATCAACCAAAGAACCTTTCGAGATGCTGGTTGGCGCTGGTGCCAAGGTTTCTGCTGCATGCCTCTCCAATGGAATGACTACCATGGGTTTAGGAGGCACTGTTGAAGGAAAGATGGGCGATCACGTTTCTGTTGCTCCCACATTTACGCTTACAGAAACTGACGTACACTTTATTGTGGATACTATGATTAAAAGTGTCAAGGAGGTTGAACAGCAGTTAAAAGCCGATGGCCTTCTCTAGGTTTGTATAAGAAAGGATATAGCAACTTTTTTCCTGTTTATTTTCTTCACTTGCTTTGTGGTAGTAAAAGCACCCGGTATTCATAGAAATGTGTCAAGATAATCATGCTTTATGTTTAGTCGAGAAAATACGTGAATCGCAAGACAGAATTTCCTCAACTCAAGTACAAATGACCAATAAAAAGCAACCTTACTATCACCCTTGTTCAGTCTTGGCAATCATTAAGTCATTCCTTCACAGTACATTTGTTACGGCGATTTGTTTAGGAGTCAACCACGTGATGTGGCGAAACAGGCTTGCATGAGAGTCGTGTGAGATCGGAGCCACGTGTGCCAGGTACAGGCCTGTGTATAAGAAAATACCGTTAAACAATTTGAGTTTAAGGTAAAGTTTTCACTTAAACTTGAATACTGCTCAAGTATTGGAAAGCAGTCAGCCTTCTTAAGAACAATTACCAAGTATTCAAGGCCCTGCGGCTGAATAGCTCGTAAATTATAAGCCTCGAGAAATCTCGCAAACTGTGGACGCATGGGGCATTGCGATGCGAGTCTTACCGCATACTTCCTTATCTGGTGTACGCGACTATCGCAATCGGCATATCCTCAATGCTTATCAGCCACAGTTTTTATCCACCAAACAGGTCGGCTGTTTACGGCAACCAGATCACGTAGATACCTGTAAAGCACATATTCAATTTCTTTTTTTCTAAACTTTTCTTGCTTCATTGTCTTGCAATCCATAAAATGATTTTTTCAATTCGTATCTTGTCCAGGGCTAACAAACGGCTACCATCGATTAATTTTCATAAGCAACAGCATGCTTTCTTTTCTACTGTGCCTAATCGACTCAAAACTGGAAAGTCCTCATCCGTGCTTTTTTCCTCAAAAGTCGACACTCTTTCTCCAATGGTAGTTGGTGGTAAAGGCAACATTGTTTATGTCGAGGACCCTATTACTCATGAAAGAAGAGAAGTATTCGATGCTCTAGGCGGCGCTGCAGTGGTCAGTTTGGGCCATAATGATGAAGAGATAGTTGCTGCAATGGCAGAAGCTGCCAAAAAGTCCTCGTACAGTTACTGTGCATCCATGACAAATCCGTATGCCGAAAAACTCGCCCAATTTATTATTGACAAATCGCCTCCAGGTGCTTTTTCAAGTGCATTATTCACATGTTCCGGATCAGAGTCCAATGAGAATGGTCTCCGCACTATACGCCAATATTACTTGGAGAAGGGGGAACCAGAACGGACAGTTTTCATCTCGCGGAAACAATCTTATCACGGATATACCACGGGATGTCTTGCGTTGAGTGAATCCATGCGTAAAAACCAGTTCCGCGAGATTGCCATGCCTGATTCTCAGTTCCCTAAAGTTTCTCCTTGTTACCCATACAGAGACAAGAAGAACTCTGAAACTTTAGAAGAATATTGTGAACGTCTCCTCCAGGAAATTGAGGATACCGTGATCGCATCTGGTCCCCACAAAGTCGCAGCCATTTTGTGTGAAACTTTATCAGGATCTACATTCGGCA
The DNA here is from genome assembly GCA_030573015.1 of Metschnikowia peoriensis. Lineage (NCBI taxonomy): Eukaryota > Fungi > Ascomycota > Pichiomycetes > Serinales > Metschnikowiaceae > Metschnikowia > Metschnikowia peoriensis. The sequence continues at coordinate 31,810 of JAJMCO010000014.1, read as the reverse complement.
CTTCGCCGGCAATCCCAGGCTATTTGGAAGGAATTAGAAAGATCTGTGACAAGTACGATATCGTTATGTGGCTTGACGAAGTGATGTGCGGAACTGGCCGCTCATCCGCTACCGGCGGCTTACATTGTTGGGAGTCTTATCCTGACTTTGCGGGTCCAGATTTGCAATCCATTGGGAAAACGTTGGGTGGTGGTTTTGTCACGATTGCAGGTCTTTTAGTCTCGCCGAAAATACACGACGTTTTTGTGAACGGATCCAATTTCATTGCTGGTGGCCAAACTTACCATCAACATGCCTTCAATTGTTACGTTGCCTTGGCGGTACAAGAAAAAGTGGACCGTCTCAACTTAAGAAAAAACTCGTTTGAGAAAGGCGAGTTGATCGGGCTGCTCCTTAAGGCAAGAGCAGGCGAGTGCGAAATCATCGGCGATGTGCGTGGTTTGGGCGGGTTTTGGTCAATTGAATTGGTGAAAAATAAAGCAACCAAGGAACCGTTTGAGATGCAGGTAGGAGCGGGTGCCAAGGTTTCTGCAGCCTCTCTTGCCAATGGTATAACCTCTATGGGATATGGCGGAACAGTGGAAGGTAAAAAAGGTGACCACGTGACTATCGCTCCCACATTTACGCTTTCAGAAAAAGATGTACATTTTATTGTTGATACCTTGATCAAAAGTATCAAGGAAGTGGAGCAACAGTTGAAGGAGGAGGGCCAACTCTAAATTGCACGTTCGGAATCGGAACCGTTCGGAACGACTTGAGAAAAATGCGCCCGCATATTATGTACACAACCCCAACATTCGCTTGTGAATTCGTGCGTCACACGGCAAATGCCGAGGAACGGACATAACTCGAAAATTTCTTTTTTTTCAAGATGTGTGGGTTGCTTGGATATTCAAAAAAAAAGTGTCTTTTTTTCCAAGCAATAGTTTCAAATTTAATCTAAAATATCAACATGTGGGTGAATTTGCTCAAATGATTAAGATAAATCCTTTAAAAGAATTGAACTAACTTCGTACTTTTCGAGACTCATCGCTGCTTCCTAACCACGCTGAGCTTTTACACATATACTTTTTTTTTCTGTTTTTGCCGTTAGAAATCCCGCATAGTTCCTTGGCAATTAAATACCTGCAGTGCTGATGAGTAATTATTTTACCAATCTGAGTGTATTTCCGAAGAAGTGAAAATTTTTACACAAAATGTGCGTTAAGAGTGCAGTTGTTCCGGCATTTAGTCAAATCACCCGCAGTATGCGCGCGCAAAATTTGGAAAAAAAAAAGGACCCGCCCGAAAAAGTTATCATATCAATCTCATCTGATCTATTTGATCTTTACTGATTTTTCATCTATTTAATCAGCAGCGATCTCCCGCAATCAAACATTCTTTTGCTAACTTTTTTTTCTTTCTTTTTCATTACACTAAAATAATTAAGGTTTTTCTGAGACACCTCTTTCATAGTAATAAAGAAAATGTCTGCTATGAAGACTGCTGCACCTCGTTCATCGTCTGAGGAATCTCGGATTGGATCTGAAAAGCTCCAGTCTGAAAATACACACGCTTACATCAACGAAGATGGACAAGTACACCCTGATGGTACTCCACTTTCTTCCACTGCCAGATCCTATGGTGTCAGAAGAACAGAATTGATGACCGCGCAATACTCGGGGACCCTGTTGAAAGTCTTCTACTATATTTCTGCTTTCCTCTGTGCCTACTGCTACGCTTTGGATGGAACTTTGAGATACACTTTTCAGGTCTATGCCACAAGTTCTTATTCTACTCACTCACTTTACACAGCCGTCAATGTGATCAGATCTGTTATTGCTGCTGCATCTCAACCAACATACGCCCGTTTGTCTGATCGATTTGGACGTTTGGAATTGTTTGTTGTTTCTATTATCTTCTATGTTGTGGGTACGGTGATCCAGTCGCAAGCCTATGATGTACAACGTTTTGCTGGTGGTGCTGTGTTGTATCAAATTGGATACTCCGGAGTTCAATTGCTCTTGGAAGTTTCTTTAGCAGATATGTCTACATTAAACTGGCGTTTATTTGCCTCCTTCATTCCAGCACTTCCCTTTATTATTAATACCTGGGCCTCCGGTGATGTCGCCACCAGTATTTTACTGAAGCACTCCTGGAACTACGGTATTGGTATTTGGGCATTCATCTTCCCATTGGCATCTATTCCTTTACTTGCCTGTTTCATTCACATGAGAGTTGCTGCAGGAAAGACCGACGAATGGGCCCAGATCAAGGCAGAAGAAAAAGAGGACAAGAGAGGCAAGAACTTGTTTGTAGAGTTGTTCTGGCAACTTGATGTCATTGGAATTTTGCTCATCATCTGTGTTTTTGGATTCATTTTGGTGCCATTCACTCTTGCCGGTAATAAAACAGCGCTGTTGGTGCGCTCGGATGAGGCCTGGAAACTGGCAAAGATTATTGCCCCTTTGGTTATTGGTGTATTCCTTGTTCCAGTTCTTATTTTATGGGAAGGTAAGTTTGCAAAGTTCCCTATTGTGCCTTTCCCACTTTTGAAAGACCGTGGTGTATGGGCTGCGCTTATTATTGCTTGTCTTGTTAACTTTGTGTGGTACATGCCTAACAGTTTTATGTACACGGTCTTGGTTGCTGGATTAAATACTTCCATTCTTGCTGCCACTCGTATCACTTCCTTATACTCATTTGTTTCTGTTATCACCGGTCCCCTCTTGGGTTTTGTGCTTGTTAAGGTCAAGAGAACAAAGGCGTTTATCATCTTCGGTTGTGCAATGTGGTTTGTGGCCATGGGTATTCTTTATCACTACAGAGGCTCGAATGACGGTGTGAATAGTGAGTATGTGAAACATGGTATCATTGGTGGAGAGTCCCTCATGGGTTTCGGTGCTGGATTTTTCACCTACGTTACACAACTTTCTATTCAAACATGTACCAACCACGAGTACATGGCAGTTGTTCTTTCGCTTTACTTGGCCTCATATAACATTGGCTCAGCTTTGGGATCGGCGGTTTCTGGTGCTATTTGGACTCAACTTATGCCCAGCACGATTGCTCAAAATATGGAGGCTCTTGGTGCTAACGTTACTTCAGCAACCCTGGCCTACCAGGCTCCATTCACCTTCATTACTCAATACTCTTGGGGTTCTAATGAGAGAATTGCCCTTGCTTTATCTTATGCTGAAATCCAAAGAAAGTTGATCATTGTTGCTCTTTGTTTATGTGTTGTGTTGCTCGTTGCTGCCTTCTTATTAAGAGATCATTACTTGGCTAATGTTCAGTCCTTGGATGAGGTTCACGAACATGAGGAGGGAATCCATGGTCGCCAGCAAATTTTGGGCCAAACGGTGGTTGTAAACAATTACGATAACGACCCTATCGCTCAGTTCTTTAAGGGTCTCTTCAAACGCAAGTGACGTCTCTAAATCATTAATAGAATATGTATAATGTTGAAAATGCAAATAATTAATAGTTGGTCAAACATCGTAATTTTTTTTTTTTGACTGAAACATCTAATTAAAGGAAGACGGAAATGATTTCAATCAGCACTTCTAAAAAAGATTATTAAGTATACAAGAGCTTTAGCCACCTCCCACATACATACCTACTGGCTAAAGCCGAATTGCAAACCCGGTAAAGAGGAAAATCAATTGAAAATTGAAAGATGACTTCACAGATCTCGACAATACTGCATATTGTTTTCTCAACTCTCATCGTACTCTTCCTATATTTGTCAAGCGTTTTATCACATACAAGCGCGCAAGTGGTTTAGTGGTAAAATCCAACGTTGCCATCGTTGGGCCCCCGGTTCGATTCCGGGCTTGCGCATTCTTTTTTATGTTTTTTTTTCTCTATATTTCACTTATTTGAGTCGATTGGAATTGTTCCTAGATTTTTGACGTTAACTATTGGCAGTTCGAACAAAAAGTGGGCTTAAAAACCTGCATAATAAACATATATCGCACTGAGGCTTTAAACACGTGGTGCCCATTAACCACATTTTAAATTGTACGTTAAGATTGAAAGTTTTTGCGATGGAAAAAAAAAAAGACTGAAGGAGAAAAAAATTTTTCTGGTGATGTCCGTTTTTAACATAAAAATATCAAATGTTTGTTCTAATCAGCTTGCATTCTTCTAAGTCTCAAAAGTCCTTCGAATGCGAGCCTCAATTTCTTTGCGACAATAACTGCTTAGTATTGGAGAGTTGTGAATAGCTTCAAAATGATCACAATAAATGTGATTTGTTCTCTTTTCCTATGTTTTATCCACATAATCCCAAACCTTTAATTCTTTGAATAGTTCTGGATAATACAAATTCCCAGGGTGATAAATTAGGAATAAGCTTTCGCAAATCCGCAGTTCCCGAAATACACCCCACAGCTGACTAAAACTCGTGACAAATTCTACTCGATATCTCCTGAAAACGACACATTTCTCATTAAAAAACAATTTAAATAAAATTATGACCTAAAAATAACCGCACTCTCAAGAGATTGAGCTCTCTGTCTCCTCAAACATTTTAAATGTGTTGCGTACGTCATTCTTCATCTCCTGTGCTATTTGGACCAAAGGCGTAGATGATTTGTTGAACATTACGCAGTTTGCAAACATTAGCATGATGTCCCGCTCAAGCTCCTTCACACTTGTGTATACTGCCGAGTCGTGCCTCCTTCTAACATTTTTCATGATCGACTTCAAATCTCGAGGATGTTTTACCACCTGTGAGTATTCCGGTGCGGTCACTGCAGTCAAGAAAGGCGAGGAGAACCGATGCGCCTCAATAGACTTGATCAAATTGATGGCAATATTCTGGAACCGCTTATACTTCTGCGCAGGCGAAAGTTTTGGTTCTGCTGCGCTGCCTTTTCTGCGTGTAGTGGAAGAAGTGTCTTTCGCCTTTCTGGGTTTCTTAGGTGAATCTGACCCATCATCTTCCACCAGCGCCTCTTCGGCTTTTCTTTTCCGGCTAGAAGCAGTACTTAGCTTACTCTTTTCCTGTGGTGTATCGTGTTTTTCAGCTTCATTCTGAGTATCATCCTCGTATGTTTCCTCCTCTCCATCTTCAACAATGTCGTTTGCTTGTTCAAATTCATCAGGTTCAGAAACTACGGGTGTTTGTAAAGTAGTTTCATCCTTGATGTGAGTTTCTGCCACCGGTTCATTTTCCTGATTTTCCTCCTCCGCTTCCTCTGGTTTGCCTGTTTTGTCCTGGATTTCTTCTTCTGTCTCTCCTTCAACATCGGCAAGTTTGGGTTTTTCAATATTTCCCACTTCTGCGTTGTCTCGTTCACTTTCCTCAAGAAGCAAGCGTGAGCTTCGTTCGATTTCGTCAGAGGCCAGTTCATCACTTTCTCGTGACGAGTCAATATCTTGATCTTCCTCTTGTGCGATTTCTGGCTCTTCGTTATTTTCTGCTTTTTCTTTAATCTCAGCTTCTTGTTCCTCGTCGTTTGCCTGAGAATCCGCCTTTTCTTGCGTTACAGATTCAGATAGTAAGTCTTCTGGATTTTGTTTCTCGATTGATTCGCCTTCAATTTCTTTCTCTTCGGAATTTTCTTCTTCCACTTCCAAATTCTCTTCTTCTTCTTCTGCCAGTCCTTCATCATCATTTTCTTCAATTTCTTCTTTTTTCTCATCATTCAAAGAACTTGCAGGGTTTTCAACTTCTGAAGTGCCGTCAACGGTTGTAGAGTCCTGTTCCGCATTTTGCTCATCAATTTCCATTGCCTCAATTTCACCAGGTTCAGATTCCGATGAATTTTCTGTTTTCGTGGCGTCTGTCAGTGTCGTTGGAACGGATATCTCATGATCGTCACTTTCTGCAATCTGATCATTTTCCAGCACTTTTGAAGCAGAAACTACAAGGGGTTTTGACGACTCGGATTCGGATGATAATGAGTGATATTCATCCTTAAGGCCCTGGAGCTGTCCAATCAAGGTTTTTCCATATTTTATCGATGTATCCACAACCGCACTTACCAATGCGGACTGAGCTTGGTTGATGGGACCCAGCAAGAGCAACTCGCCACCGTTTTCGCTTTTTATTATAAAATTGTTTTTCAAAGAGCTCGAGTTTATGATTTGTGAAAGACTCAGAGCGTTCAAAGGCGTGGTATCTGGTGGATAACCAAAGGCTTTTTCATAGTTGGTGAGGGTAGAAGCGACATCTGCCAAGACCGTCGTTAGTGGGAGTTTTGAGTGGGCTGAAAAAGCCAGTTTTTTTTGTAAGTAGCTATTGAGCACGTGCACCAAGACTATTAGCGAAAGTTCGTGGTCAGGCATGTTTTTTGACCCAATTCGATGGTGATCTAAGTAGTGTTTTGGATTTGTTAAAACTCATGTCCTGCATCCACGGAAAGATATGCCCGAGAGAGGCAAATGAAAAAGGCATTAAGTGATCAGAATTAGGCAAGAATCTTTGAAGGAGATATTCTCAAAGAAGTTGAAAAAAAAAAAGAAAAAAGGATGTAATGTAAAACTCCTGAGAATAAAGTGGTGAGCAATTAAAGTTTACATGGAATGGCCATTCTAGTACTGGTGTGTATTTGGCTAGCGTAATATATATGTACATAAAAACGGATAGGCAGAACCTATTTTGGACCAATTTCCGATCCGTCCGTGGCCCGACTATCAACAATCGTCTACTTATTTCTTTTGCAAGTTTTGCATCAACATGGCGCTGAATGGTTAGTATATTGAACAAATTGGGGGCAAGACACGAAGTCTCAGAAATCATGATAGCCAAGGCGAATCTATCTCTGGTGAAAACATACTTTTGTTCCTGGAATCTTTGTCCGACTCTTTCACTGTGTTTCAAGAATTTTTCGGAACATTTGAAAATACACGAAGACTCCTTGGTGGTCAAGTTAGCAGAGGTGAAGTCGTTCACGCAATCGTCGAAACATCTGGAAACAAGGTTGGAGTACAAGCGCATGAAATCCTTCATTTGCTTTTGCTCAACGACTTGTTGGAATTCTTGCTGCTCCTTAACGTTCAACTGGTCCATTTTTGTGTGTGTAATTTATTTCTAGTTTTCGGGTAATGCTCCGCTTCAAGGCTCACTTGCTCTGTCTTTAAAAAGTTTTCAAACTGGGAACAACACGACCGCGAAATCTGGGGCACCTTAGTTAATTTATGTATGAAGAAAATCAATTCAGCATAGGGAAGTAATTTTTATGATTATAATTTTATTTCTTTTGAATCAGCAAGCTTCTTTTCTTTCTCAGTAAGGGCGGGTAATATTTCGTTTATAAAATCAATATTTAGAATACGAAAGAAAGCAATGCTCATTGATTGGCTTCTCACCTGTTCGATGTAAAGCCTTTATCTATTTTTTTGAAGAGATAAGTTTTTCGGCCTCAATTCAAATTGTTTTATTTTTGTCGTTTTTGCTTTTCTTCTACTGTTAAAACTTTTTATTGAAAATCGGGAGCTATTTTACTAACTGTGAGACTCCTTCTAGTACACGAATATTAGGGGAGTTCATCTTAACTATATACAATTCTATTGAAGAATTCCGTTCCCACTCTATGCTTAGCACGCACACACGTTGGGTGCACGAGGAAATGCACTAATATCACGAACATTCTCGACAGCTGTCAAATATGCAAGAAGACGTTCAAATCCCATTCCAAATCCACCATGGGGCACGGATCCGTTCTCTCGTGTGGACAAGTACCATTGCATGGCCTCAACCAGCATGCCTCTTTTTTCCATTTCTTGTATGAGCACGTCATGATTATGTTCTCTTAGTGAGCCACCGACTAATTCACCAATTTCAGGCACAATTAGGTCAAAACAAGCAACGGTAGCGTGGTCCAGTCCAGTTTCACTTTCATTTTCACTTTCACTTTCAGCCTTATTCTGGAGCATGTAGAATGGTTTTTGGGCAGCAGGATAATCTGTCACAAATACTGGTGATTTGAAATGTTCACCCGCAAGCCATTTCTCTTCCTCGGTAGAGATCGAGGCGCCCCATACAAGTCTACCCTTCAGTCGACCTTTATATTTGATTTTGTTAAGAGTATCAATGGCCTGGGTATATGTGATGGAAGGCCACGGTGTTTCCAGTAAGATCTGATCCCAATTTTCCTGGATTTTTGCCACTTCTGTCTTTGCAAACCGAGCCTGTGTCAAGTCAGATTTCCCACCAGCACTTAAAATATCATTTTCTTGTTGTAATTGCATAACAACATGGCGCACCATGGCTTCGACGAAATCGGTCAATTGATGTACTTTTGTCACGTAACAAAGCTCGGCTTCAAGCATCCAAAACTCGCTCAAATGTCTATTAGTATTGGAATCCTCGGCCCGAAAACACGGCGTAAGCGTCCATACTCTATTAAGCGAAAGGGCAAGGATTTCCAAATGAAGCTGTGTGGACACTGTCATATACGCATCTTTCCCGAAAAACCCACCCAATTCTGCCAGCTCTTTCGTCTCTTTAGTAGGCGTGATTTTAAATTGTTCGCCTGCTCCTTCACAGTCTGAGGATGTGATAAGTGGTGGGGCCACTTTTACCACGTCATTTTCCCGGAAAAAACCGCCCAAAAGTCCCTCTACATGTGACCGAAACCGCAATACTGATGCTAACAATGAAGTGCGATGGCGGAGGGTGGGCACTGTACGAAGAAATTGTAGAGTCAGCCGTTTTTTCTGGATTGGATATCCTTCAGGTACATCGCCAAGAACGGAAATCACATGTTCCGGGTTTTTGTTATCGTAGCTAAGTTCAAAATTCTGTACTCCTCGTGACTCTATCCATTGACCCGTGACCTCCACACTTTGCCCTACTTTATACGTGTTTTCTGCAAATACTGATTCGGGATCATTGAATATCACACTTAAAGTTTGATGGATCGATCCATCCGAAAGGTCCATGAATCCCACATTCCTGAAAGAACGAAGTGCTTTAATGTGGCCCCTGGCAGTGCCTTGAGACCCGAAGTTCGGCGGGTTTTCTAAGATTTGTCTGATTGTAGGCGTGAGCAGACTGAGCCATGACCTCGGAATCCGGAAACTGGCTATATTTCCTCGCAGAACAGGCTTGAATTTAGAAAGTACATGAGGTCTCCTTGCCGTGAATAAGCAAGAAGAAAACATTGACTTGTTTTTGCTTTGTTTTTTTGTTTTGCAAGGATGAAGGTGCGTAGAGACTTTTTCAATATTGTGTTGGAGATTGGAACAGTGTTTTTTGACCGGTCTGGTGAGGTCTCGACTCTCATGCTCGGTAACCTTATAAAAATTGAGCACACCGTATACACCACGTATTGAAGAAAAACAAGAAAGTAAAGTTAGAGCTGGGTATCTGACTCGAACTTAAATGTATCGTGATTGTATTGGAATTGGAAATGTTAGTCGTACTTGCTTTACATAGGATTGTCTGTTATCATCAAATACCCTCGGCACGTGACCCACCGCAGCCAATCTGGAACTATCTAAAGTAGTCCTTTGATTTAACCAAGCAAACTCGTAAATCTTGTCTAACATCACATTTCTTTTCTTTTCAAGAATAATCTCCTTTTTCCAGGTTTGGCTTATTATTCTCCTGTATTTTTCGTTTCGTTTTGTTTCTACATATAAAGTCCTTCGGTATCTCAAAAAGTATCGCATAAGAATCCCTTTGGTCGTTGTAAAACTGCCCCATATCATACACAGAAAGTTACTTGGTTTTATAAAAAAAAAAAAAATATACATGTTTTGTTTATATTTAAGGTCAATGTTTTCTTCGAAATACTGAGACTTGCGAGAGGAGTTGTTGCACCTTTTTTGCCGAATCTGGAATTTTTGGTGCCATTATGTTATGGTAGTAAACGTTATTATATTTCTGTTTGAAACATAAGCAAAAAAGAGGTTTCAAATCATCGAATATTGAATTTGAAAACTAGGGCTGTTACAGAACTTCGAGCTCTAATTAAGGGTCAAGTAAAGTTGCGACATGAAGAACAATTTAATGTCGTTGTCCCGAATTTGAAATCACTTGAATAGTTTCTTGTTTGCTTTCTAAATATCTACTCCAAACAGCAGTCCCTTTCAAAGAAAAAAAAAATAATGGGAAACTTAGCCCTTCGAGCTTCGGCAAGATGTGAGCGATGTATAGTTGTGTTGGCTTATGATTACGGTTCATGCGAAAATCAATATGTGAAATTTCGTCAGCGACTTCAAGTGGATAATACCTAACTTCATCAACCTTGCAATAAGTTTTAGCCCACGTTTTTCCGGGTCAAAAAAATATGTTTTTTTTTTTTTTTTTTTTGCGGTCCCGATTACCCTTTTCGGCCACGCTCTTCCTACACCTTATCGGCACATCTCCAATTAAGATCGAGTCATAATTCTGGTCCTGCACTAAACCTCAATAATTCACCAAGGTCAGTACGTTCATAACCACGTAGCATCCCCGCTTTTCTGGTGTTTCTCTCCAATTTATTTTTCAATTTATTGAATTTTAATAATCAAATCCAGTTTTTAACAATGCACTCGCATCACTCACATAGTGGCGACTATATCTCGCATGGCACTGGCACTTTAGAAAGCATGGTGGAAACCGTGCAATCGCTCGGCTTCTCTCAATACTGTCTCACAGAGCATATGCCTCGGCTCTCAGCAGAGTTTCTTTATCCTGAAGAAATCGAAAAAAACTACAATGTCGACAATTTGGAAAAGGACTTCCAGAAGTACTTGGTGCATGCACGCGAAATCCAACAACGCATGTCCAAGACCAATTCTTTACAAGTACTTGTAGGTTTTGAAGTCGAGGGAATTGACCAAGCTCACATCAACGCAGCAAAAGAAATTCAAAAAACAGTGGATATGTGTGTTGGATCTGTACACTATGTGCACGGAATTCCCATAGATTTCAACAGAGAACAATGGCTCCATGCACGGGCCAAAAGTCAGGGAAACACTACTCGCAGCCTTTATAAAGACTACTTCGATTTGCAGTACGAGGTGCTTTCACAAATGAATCCGGAAATCGTGGGCCATTTCGATCTCATTCGATTATTTGAAGAAAACGATGTTGATCCAACTACAGGCAAGCTTGCTGGCGAAATAAATGTGGAAACAGATTGGCCCGAGGTTTGGGCTGCCATCACGAGAAATATTAAGCATGTTGTGTCTTATGGTGGGCTTTTTGAGCTCAACTCTGCTGCTGTTCGTAAAGGATGGACAACAGCGTACCCACGCACGGATATGGCGCTTGCAATTAAGAAATTGGGTGGGCGTTTCTGTCTCTCGGATGATGCTCATACCACGGCGCAAATCGGGCTTAACTACGCTAAAGTATGGAAGTACGTGGTGGAAAATTTAAATCTTACACACATTTACCATCTCGAACTCGATCACTCGGGCAAGTCTGTGGTGGTTGAAGACTCAGTCGAAACGCTTTCGCAGCTGCCGTTCTGGAGCTAATTAGTTCAACTCTATTTATATACCATTAGATCCGCAAATTTCCCATATCCCCTGAAGTTCTGTCATTCTCTCGTTCTCGCTCTCTCGTTCTCGCTCTCTCTTTCTCGCTCTCTCTTTCTCGCTCTTCTTCTTCTCTCACCACTTAATAGGATCTGCCAAACAAGGTGTAGTTGACGGCCATGCGGGTACATCTGACACACTTCTGGTTCGTCTTCAATGCAGGTTGGTCGTAAGGAATACACAAAGACTTGGCACCCATGGAAGGAGCACGCTCGTCCTGCTCCTCATCCTCGCCATCATCCTTCTTAGCAGAAGCGTCCTTGATTTCGTCCTCACACTCTGGCACACCACACCATGGAGCCAAAATCACGTTCTTGGCGTTAAGAGTAGGCACAAAGTCCTTCCAGTCCTCAACGGTGACACGGTGCTGGTCGAACTTGGCACGTGCAGTCTCCAACAAGCCCTTTTGCATCTCCTCAAGAATCTCTGGGATCCGCGTGGCCAACTCGTCCAATTTGACCGAGTATTTCTCGTTGTTGTCACGTCTGACGGCCGTAACCTGGCCTGCAGCCAAGTCCTTAGGACCAAACTCCACACGCAATGGCACACCCTTCAACTCAGAGTCGGCAAACTTCCAGCCTGGAGAGTAGTTGTCTCTGTAATCACCAAGCACACGCACGTCAGCATCAGCCAAAGTCTGCTCGACCTTTTGAGCTCCGCTGTTGATAGCCTCTCTTTGCTCAGCGGTAGTCTTCGCAGTCAAACCAACAGGAATCACCACGACCTGGGTCTGAGCCACTCTTGGAGGCAAAACCAAACCCTTGTTATCAGAGTGAGTCATCACCATCACACCAATAACACGGGTGGACAAACCCCACGAGTTTTGCTGGGCAAACACACGTGGCTTGTCGGCACCCTCTGGGCTTTCAACGGAAATGTTGAACATCCGCGAGAAGTTGTCACCCAAGTGGTGCGAAGTGGCACCTTGGATACCTCTACCAGTAGCAGGAATGAAACCTTCAACAGTGGTGGTGTAATCAGCACCAGCGAATTTCTCGTTTTCGGACTTTCTTCCCTTGATCACAGGGACGGCCAACAACTCCTCATAAATACCCTTATAGTAGGTCAAAATCTGCTCGACTTCCTCAGAAGCACCTTGTTTGGTCAAGTGAGCAGTGTGGCCCTCCTGCCACAAGAACTCTCTGGTTCTCAAAAATGGTTGTGGGTGCTTAAACTCCCATCTCACAACAGAGTTCCATTGGTTCAATCTCAATGGCAAGTCACGGTGAGATCTGATCCATTTGGCGTAGTATGGGTACATGACGGTTTCAGAAGTAGGTCTGATAGCAATGTGCTCATCCAATTCGGAGGAGCCTGCACGAGTAACCCATGCAACTTCAGGGGCAAAGCCCTCGACGTGGTCCTTTTCTTTTTCAAGCACTTTTGAGGAGACAAACATTGGGAAATACGAGTTCTTCACGCCCATCTTCTTGATGCGAGCGTTGAACCAGTCCTGGATCTGCTCCCAAACAAAGTAGGAGTTTGGACGCAAAATGTAACATCCAGAAACGTCGTAGTAGTCCAACATCTCACCCTTAACTACCACTTGCGAGTACCAAGTGGAGAAATCTTTTTGTTTGTCTACAGTGATACCAATCAATTTGGCGTCCTCCAACTTGGCGGCGTTCTTATCCTTTTTCACAGCCTCCTTTTTGGCGCCAGCAGATGGTGCAGTGGCAGATTCCACAACAAAATCGGACGTCACAATCTCAATACCAGTAGATTGCAAGTACTCGTTGATTGTCTTGGCGCTGAGGCAAACTTTAGCCAGCTCAGTGGCCAATTCCAAAACAACATCTTCAGCAGCGTTGGCAATAGCAGCATCAACCACCAACGTGATTTTACCGCCGGCCAAATCCTTGTTTAAGTTGGCAATCGACACCTCTTTTGCAGAAGTACCGAAAAACTGCTGCACTAACTCGTCGTTGGCCATTCTTGGCTCCTTGGCGCCAGCGATTTTGGCAATAGCACCAGATGGAGTGGCGGTTTCAGCAAGAGCAAAAACAACTACCGGAACAGGAGTAGCAGATTTGGCGGTTTTGGGCTTAAACACCAAAGTTTTCGTGGCAAGTGCAGACTCGCATTCAGCAACAGTGGCAAGCGAGAGCGCAGCCAAAGATTGTTCAAGAGCCATTTGAATGTTTGATTTTTTTTTTCTTGTTTCTGTTCACGGAGTTGGCAAAAGAAGTGGGGAAATAAGGGAAGGGAAGGAAGGAAAAAAAAATGTGTCCAGTTCATGTCCGCACCGCGAAATCCAAGGTGTACTTTTTTCGTCCTACGATTTGCCTGAGAATTGGAGATAAGGATCCGAAGCGAAAGAAGGAAAAACTGAATGAAAAAGTTTGAATTCAGGATTAAGAAAAGTATTTATCTTTGAAGTTTATTTGCTGAGGCCAGCAGATTGAATAGTCTGTTTTTAATTTCATTTTATAAAGTTTCTGATTTTATTTACCTCTCTTCTCATTCGCTCATTTGCGATGAGACGGGGCAAAAACCAGAAATCTTCCATTCTCCAAGTAATTTTAGTGAGACCGGTAAACTTTTCAGGTCATCATAAAATCTTTTCAGTAATTTTGTGAGATAAAATTAGAAACACTTGCTTCTCTCTTTTTTCTCCTATTTTTTTAAAATGAACCTACGATTGCCAACGATTCTCAGGTACTCTCGAATCTAAATTGAGTCGGGATAATGCGCCACGTCCAAGCATATATCATTGTAAAACTTGAAAAGCGCTCAAGAAAAAACACTGGAGAGTTCAGTGGAGAGGTTTATTTAAGAAATAAAAAAGCAAATGTTGAGTTATATCAAATGTCTGAAAGTTTAAGAAATATAATAAAACCAGGTTATTAACTGGCTCTCTCCGGTTTGAGCCCTAAGCACGGTTGCGAATCGCGTGAGTCACATGATACGTCACTGCTTGAAATACTGGTTTATAATGCATAGATAAAAAAGTTACCACCGTGATATATATATGTTCTTTCTTCAATAAATCAAAACATTCATCTATAGCCAAAAGAGAAGTTTTCAATAATTTCAAAGAAACTCTTCTATTCATCAGTGGCTAATAACATTTCTTCCCATTAAATTTTCCTGTGCATAACCCTAACAGAACGAACTCGATCGCACGAACCGAAACGAAGGGGAAAAAAAAAATTGAACACTACTTTTGATCATAAAAACATACAAATGTCGCAAGTGTACGTGAACGAGACTAGCGGTGCCGACGAGGCCGGTGCTGGAACACAGCAATCGCCTTTCAAAACACCAGCATTTGCTCTTTACACGAGCCCTGAAGCTACGGTGTTCGTTTATAAGCAAAAGGAAGAATCTGAAGAATTCGAGTACGTGGAGATTTCTGCCTCTGCCTTGAAGAAGGCCAAGAAGGGTGCTGACGGTTTGCGTAAGAAGCAGGAAAAACAGGCCCAACAGCAGCAACAACAGCAACAAAAGGCTGCAGACGCTGCTAAGAAATTGGCCGAGTTGGACTTGATCCAGATCTCCGAAGACGCTTCTTTGCCTCCTGCCCAGAAAATCAAGGTCAAGAGTGTAGGCGCCCACGTGGGCCAGCGTGTAGTGGTGCAAGGATGGGTCCACCGTTTGCGTGCCCAAAAAGGCGTGGCATTTATCACGTTGCGTGACGGTTCTGGTTTCCTCCAAACCGTGTTGACTGGTGACTTGGCTAAGGCCAGAATCACTCAGGAATTGACCTTGGAGTCTACTGTTACCATTAAAGGTGTAGTGGAGAAATTGCCTGAGGGTAAGACTGCCCCTGGTGGTGTCGAATTGAAGGCCGATTATTACGAGGTTATTGGCTTGGCTCCTTCTGGAGACGACGCTTTCACTAACAAGGTGCAGGAGAATGCTGAAGCTTCCTTGTTATTGGACCAACGTCACTTGACCATGCGTGGAGAAACTTTGTCGGCTGTTTTCCGTGTGCGTGCCGTGTTGCTCGGGGCCATGCGCAGATTTTTCGCTGAAGAAGGTTTGACCGAGGTCACCCCACCATGTATGGTGCAAACACAGGTTGAAGGTGGTTCCACTTTGTTCAAGTTGGACTACTACGGCGAGGAGGCTTACTTGACTCAATCCTCGCAGCTTTACTTGGAAACCTGCTTGCCTGCATTGGGTGACGTTTTCTGTGTCCAGGAATCGTTCCGTGCCGAGAAATCGCACACCAGAAGACACTTGTCCGAGTACACGCACATTGAGAGTGAGTTGGCGTTTTTGACTTTCGACGAGATGTTGGACCACTTGGAGCGTCTTTTCACCACCGTCATCAAATACGTGGTGGAAGACCCTGTTGCTGGTCCTTTGGTCAAGCAATTGAACCCTGGATTCCAGGTGCCACAAATGCCTTTCAAGAGAATGGAGTATATTCATGCTTTGGACTGGTTGAACGAGCACGGCATCCCCAACGAGGATGGCGAGAAGTTCAAGTTTGGTGACGACATTGCCGAAGCCGCCGAGCGTAAAATGACCGACACTTTGAACGTGCCAATCTTGTTGACGCGTTTCCCCGTCGAAATCAAGTCATTCTACATGAAGAAATGCGCCGACGACCCAAGAGTCACCGAGTCTGTTGACGTCTTGATGCCTAACGTCGGTGAAGTCACCGGTGGATCCATGAGAATTGACGACTACGATGAGTTGGTTGCTGCGCTCAAGAGAGAGAACTTGAGCTTGGATGACTACTACTGGTTCACTGACTTGCGTAAATACGGTACTTGTCCTCACGGTGGTTACGGTTTGGGTACCGAGAGAATTTTGGCCTGGTTGTGTGACAGATTCACCGTTAGAGAGTGTTCCTTGTACCCTAGATTCGCCGGTAGATGTAAGCCATAGATTTGCCCACGTGTTAATAGACCATGCCATATAATGAATGAACTTTTTTTTTTTATTTAAACTTGTTGAAAAAGAACAATCCTCCAGTCACAGCTCGGTAAAAGAATACGTTTGAAAGCGGACGAATCTCTTCATGAAAAAAGCAAGCAATCGCGGATCCATCCTCGAATCCTATGTACTCTTACTATTTGAGTGGATATATATATATATGTGTCGTGTCAACGCGATGGTGTGTAGGCTTTTGTGCCATATGGGCTCTCCCGCCTGGCTGAAATTAATATCGATAATACCACAATAAAGTACATACTTTTATCGTCTGTTACAGAAATCTCTATTGCAATCACCTAGTACTATAAACTGTAACACATGTGAAAATATACACCCTCTTGTATTTTACTTGCGTCATGTGAGCCGAATCTCTTGCCTAGTTTATACCACGGACGCACTAGAAAAAGAGCAGGCGAAGCATTTTTTTTCTGTTGAAATGGATATTCAAACTGAACGAAGATCTGTACGGTTACATAATAGCTAAGGTTGTTGCTTGTGGTACACGAAATCTAATAAACTTGAACTTTTTGCTCCTTGAAGGATGGTTTCGCTTGCATATGCTTAATGAGATCAATAATCTGCCTTCAGTTCTTATCAGCCCCGTTTGCTTCGATAATCATCCCGCAACCCATTTGCAGAGATAATTGGAAACAACTCAAACAATATGAACACCATAGAATGGTTTAAGGCCCAGAAGAAGACGCTTGTACGGATGAAGGGCCATCAGTTCAAAGCTTCATTAAAAAGCCGTCTTTTCTTTTATTTGGATTGTTGGAAACAGAAAATAATATTACATATCTGATACAAACAATTGACGTATACTTCCTTCAGAGTTGATAATAAGGTGCAAAATTAAATTGGCCAGCGACACGACCTGGCGTTAATGTGCCAGACCTTTTTGCCAATGCACGTATGAAAAACTTAGTCACCTTCCTAATTAGGCAGGCATCGACGTAAGCGCGGTGAGTAATCTCCAAAATTTCACCCATAAATTCTCGTCTACTTAAACCCTCTTTTTCTTCTTCATAATTTCAGATTTTCTTTTTCCAATTAATATCATAACTAGAAAACCATCAAAGATAAACAAAACATGTCAAAGCCAACAGAAAACAGATTGTGGGGAGGTAGATTCACCGGTGCCTCTGATCCTTTGATGGACCTCTACAATGCCTCGCTTCCATACGATAAAGTGATGTATAATGCCGACTTAACGGGAACAAAAGTTTATACTGAAGGTTTGAGCAAACTTGGATTGATCACTTCTGAGGAATTGAGTGAGATCCACCGCGGTTTGGAGGTGATCCGCGAGGAGTGGAAGAAGGGGGAATTCGTGGAAAAGCCTGGTGACGAGGATATTCATACTGCCAACGAAAGAAGATTGGGTGAAATTATCGGCAAGCACATTGCAGGTAAGGTGCACACTGGCCGTTCTAGAAATGACCAGGTGGCTACCGATATGAGAATTTACGTGCGTGAGACATTGACCAAATTGGTTGAATTCTTGGGCCAGTTTATTAAGAGCATCATTAAGAGAGCAGAATCGGAAATCGATGTGTTGATGCCAGGATACACTCATTTGCAAAGAGCTCAGCCTATCAGATGGGCACATTGGTTAAGTTCATATGCCACCTACTTCACAGAGGACTACAAGAGATTAAAACAAATTTTGGAGAGAGTCAACCAATCTCCCTTGGGTGCAGGTGCTTTAGCCGGACACCCTTACGGCATGGACAGAGAGTTTTTGGCTCAAGGCTTGGGCTTCAATGGTGTCATTGGTAACTCTTTGGTTGCTGTTAGTGACCGTGACTTTGTGGTCGAAACGCTTTTCTGGTCCTCGTTATTCATGAACCATATCTCGAGATTTTCGGAGGATTTGATCATCTACTCGACCGCCGAATTTGGATTCATTCAGTTGGCAGATGCCTACTCGACTGGATCCTCGTTGATGCCACAGAAGAAAAACCCAGATTCTCTCGAGTTGTTGAGAGGTAAGAGTGGTCGTGTTTTCGGCTCGCTTGCTGGGTTCTTGATGTCATTGAAATCCATTCCTTCTACTTATAACAAGGACATGCAAGAGGACAAGGAGCCTCTTTTCGATGCCATGACTACTGTTGAGCACTCGATCTTGATTGCTACAGGTGTGATTTCCACATTGGCCATCAAAAAAGAAAACATGGAGGGTGCCTTGACAATGGACATGTTGGCAACTGACTTGGCCGACTACTTGGTTAGAAAAGGTGTGCCTTTCAGAGAAACCCACCATATCTCTGGAGAGTGCGTGAGAAAGGCCGAGGAAGAAAAATTGTCTGGAATTGACCAGTTGACGTTTGACCAATTCCAGGCGATCGATGCTAGATTTGCCGAGGATGTAAAGGACGTGTTCAACTTTGAGGTTAGTGTTGAAAGAAGAACTGCCACAGGAGGAACTGCCA
Organism: Metschnikowia peoriensis; assembly: GCA_030573015.1. Classification (NCBI taxonomy): domain Eukaryota; kingdom Fungi; phylum Ascomycota; class Pichiomycetes; order Serinales; family Metschnikowiaceae; genus Metschnikowia; species Metschnikowia peoriensis. Next base: position 13,025 of record JAJMCO010000014.1, on the reverse strand, counting down.
AGAGCGCTGTACAAAAACAGCTTGACTCTTTGGCTGCTCAGCTCGATTAAATAGAAAACGATAATGGGATATTCGATTTTTATGTGTTAATTAATTAAAAATTTTCAATTACTTGTTAAGTCGAATACTGCTGCAAGGGATATGCACCAAAGTTTGGCCCCTTTTTTGCTCAACTTATTTCTTTTTTTACTGAGAATTGCCAAGATTTCTACCCACATAGAATTGTGTCAAGTACACTAATGAACATAATGAAAAAGAAGAAGTTTGACACTCGGATTTACTCATTTCTTTCCTCAAAAGAAATTGACTGACTAAATACGAACTGAAAGAAAAAGAAAACAGCAAAAGAGAAAATATGGCCAAGAAAGTACAATCTTTAAATAAAAGAAATCAGAAAATATGTTCAACTCCTTTTCGTGAAATGTGTATACAAGGTCTTCCAAAATGAACAGGTGGGAGATATTGAGAGCGGCGAGGTATTTCTTTTTTGTTTTTTTGCTCGTTTACATACAGTCAACCACTTGACATATTTGCAGCCACCCCAAATCGAGAATATAAAACAGGCTGTAAATCCGTTTCTGGGTTTTGGATTTCATCTTTTTCTTACGCTCTCTCTTAACTAGTTTCTTTTTTCTTTTCTTCTTCTGTTCATTCCTTTTAATTGTTAAATCCGCTAGTTTTCACTCCCCCATATATCCCACCCATTTTTCAAAGTGATTAAAAACATGGAAGGCGCTATTTCTCAACAATTATCGGAGAAGCAGTTTTCCAAAAGTTGTGAGATAATTCAAAATCTTGCTGGCGATAAAAACGTGAATGTGGCCTGGGTTGAGAAATCTCGTGAGACAACTCTGGCTATTGTGGAGGGGTTTCTTTCATTCAATTCAGATACTGATCCAATATTAATCAGAAATTTTGCTGATATACTTTCCTTGTGTCCAGCCGATCCTGTTCTCTTACAAAACTTTGCCCACCTTACACTTTTATACATTTTTCACCCAACATTCTATTTTAAGTTCAAGCTACTTTTGGCTCAAAAACAAGAAAATGTCCCGCCATTTTCAGTTCCAGAGTGGTGGCCTGATATTGGTGGAATTTCTGATACTGACGAATTTTCTAGCCCATTGGAATTTGGATCAGACTTGGGTCTATTTGTGAGGACACACGCTCATGAGATTTTTCCTATAGTGCACTCAATACTGTGCATAATTTCTCAACTTGAGACGGTCACTACAGAATCACAGCCGCCTTGGAATTGCTTTGCTGGTTTAATTGCATTAATGCTGAAGAGTACAACACATCGTGATCTTGTTACTCTAATCTTTTGCCAGGAACAAAACGCAATCGACGTTCTCAATCTTCTTTGCGGATCGAGTCCCTCGACGTCAGCACATCGTTATGCAAAATTCCTTTTGGAATCGCTTTTGATACGACCTTCTGTTTTGAGCCTGCTTTCAAATCTTTATGGACTTCAGGGTGCCACAAAATTGATGCAAATTTACCCTCAAGACCAACAAAATGCTTTTGATGTGGCTGCAAAAACACCATTTCGCTTTATTATTGATTTGCTAAACCATGTCTCAGGGTCTTCGTGGTTTAAAAACTCAAATGTAATCACGTGCATATCTATTTCGGCAAAAAAGCTTGAGAAAATGGCAGAGAGTCTTGATCTTTCAATTACTTATGATGCATTCAATGAAGTCTCTGACGTGAATTCTCTTTTGACCATCACAACACAGTTTGGCTGTGTTGTTGCTCAGTTTCTTTTGGAAAATTACGGTGACAGCCTAAGCACCTCCAAGTTTCTTAGAACGCTGAATGTTTTTGCACAGTCAGAAATGCCACCATTAGCCAAACCAAACTACTTTTTTACGGAGCAAAGGCCGTTGCCCGTAAATGACACTTTAGCCATGTTGATGAAATTGGACGAATTTGAAGACCTCCACAGAAGTCTTCTCAGCATATTAAAGTTTCTCAAACTAATTCTTGTTCGCGAGGTAACTCAGTCCATTGAGGTGGTATCCGATGAAGCGCTTGCGGAAAAGATTTATGTGCGCAAAATTCAGCCAATTTATTCCTTTATCGTGCTTGTGCTTAAGTGCAATGAGAAATTGAATCCAGAAAGTTTGACCTCAGAATTTACAGCCAAAATGATCCTTGAACTTGTGGATTCCCTTTTTCTGAGCACAAATCTGTCTTTGGCATGGACCACCTTATTCAATTGTGCAACCGAGGCTAGTTATGGTGATATCACTACACCGCGGCTTTGGTTGAAGCTTTTCAAGACCATATGTTCTCGTTATAAAGACAACCACAACAATGAGTTGATATGTGATGGTTTTAGAAGATATTCTTCCACATTTCACCCGTTTTCAAATCAGGACAACTCGTTTGATAGTCCTTTTATGTCAGTTTCTCAGGAGACTCTGGCAGTGGTTGCGAAAAGCGAGTACATGTTTCTTTATCAAAATTCTGCAAGGAACAAATGTGACTTAGACGAGGCGACACATTCAAAGATGCCGAATCATTATGGAATGGGCGGTAGACAACAAAGTGTACATGTTGATAAATTTGGTAAAGATAGATCATGAAGTATTTTAATGTGGAGTCTTTCTCTTTTAAGGAGTGTACGTAGCACGTGACTCCCCGCACCTGCAAGTATTTTTTTTTCTCTTTCTGACATCGCGCTTTCTGAGATGATCATCTCAGGCCATCTACTACTGATTATATTTAGCACCAAAGCAAGATGGTTTTGAAATCCACATCTGCCGGCGATGTGTCCGTGTATCAAGTTGCTGGATCCAACCTTTCCAGATCTTTGCCAGACTGGATTGCCAGAAAGAGAAAAAAGGAGTTGAGAAGAGATGCCGACTACATGAACAGAGTCGAGTTGATTCAAGACTTCGAGTTTAGCGAGGCCTCAAACAAAATCAGAGTCACTCCAGATGGTCAGTTTGCAATGGCTACAGGAACATACAAGCCACAAATACATGTGTATGACTTTTCTAACTTGTCGCTTAAATTCGACAGACATACGGATAGCGAAAACGTGGATTTCCAGATCTTGTCTAATGACTGGACCAAATCCGTGCATTTACAAAACGACAGAACAATCGAATTCCATACCAAAGGAGGTATTCACTATAAATCCAGAATTCCCAAATTTGGCCGCAGTCTAGCATATAATCCTACCAACTGTGACTTACTTATTGGAGCATCGGGAAACGAAATCTACAGACTAAATTTGGAACAGGGTAGATTTCTTAACCCATATGTGTTGGAAACAGATGAAGGTGTGAATTCCGTGGATATTAACCCGGTTCATGGGCTTATGGCTGCTGGTTTGGAAGATGGTACAGTTGAGTTTTGGGATCCTAGAAGTAGACAAAGAGCAGCCAAACTTTTTGTGACAGATGCAGTCGGGGAGCTGGCACAAGTGACCACCACTACATTCAGAAACGATGGTCTTAATTTTGCTTGCGGAACTTCTAATGGTAAAGCACTCATCTACGATCTCAGAACGTCAACGCCTTCCATTGTGAAGGACCAAGGCTATGGCTTCGAAATCAAGAAAATCAGCTGGATTGACGAAAACAGCAGTGACGCAAACAAGATCATGACAGCCGATAAGAGAATTGCCAAGGTGTGGAATCGTTTCGACGGAAAGCCATTCACGTCCATGGAACCTAGTGTGGATATCAACGATGTGGCGTATGTCAAGGAAAGTGGAATGTTCCTTTTCGCAAATGAAGGTATGCCCATGCACGCATACTATATTCCCAACCTTGGGCCTGCACCTCAATGGTGCTCTTTCTTGGATAGCATTACGGAAGAATTGGAGGAGAAGCCTTCGGATACTGTTTACTCGAATTTCAGATTTATCACCAGAGACGAGGTGGCCAAGTTGAACTTGACACATTTGGTTGGTTCCAACGTGTTGCGTTCCTACATGCACGGTTTCTTTATTAATACAGAGTTGTACGATAAGGTGAACTTGATTGCAAACCCCAACTCCTACAGAGACCAAAGAGAGCGTGAGATCAGAAAGAAGATCGAACAGGAAAGAGAATCGCGTATCAGAACCACGGGTGCCGTCACAAAATCCAAGATCAAAGTCAACAAGGATTTGGCCGAGAGATTGGAGAGCAAATCTGGTGGCGATGTGGTCAACGACGACCGTTTCGCAGAATTGTTCGAGAACCCCGAGTTTGCAGTTAACCAGGAGTCGTTTGAATATAAACAGCTTAATCCAGTCAAGTCTGTTAAGGATATTACGCAAACCGAGCGTTCTCGTGGCTTAACTGCTGCGGAAGAATCTGATGAAGAGAGATTGAATCCAAACAATGACAAGGACGAATCTGAAGACGAGTCTGACGATGAGTCTGAGAAGGAGGATGAGATTGCCTCGGAGAAACAGAAGCAAAAGGTGCAGAAAGAATTGGAGAAGATTAGAGCAAAGAAGAAGAAACAGGAAGAAGCGAACCGTTTCATGAATGAGTTCAAGGCCATCACTGAAAACGAAACTGAAGCTAGAAATAACGAATCTTTGGGCAAGCAGGCACAAAAGCTTCATAAAATTAGTAAACAGAAAGAGGCACAGAAACAGAACTCGAGAACGCGTCATCACGGTAAGGGCGAAATGGAGCTTACATTCAACCCAAAGAAGGCGGAGAAGGTGCGTTTCAGAGCAGACCAAGTTAACGACCATAGTGACGACGAGGAGACTGAGCAAAAGAGCGGAAGAACCAAGCAAAGATTCGCAGGCCGTAGAAGTGCATCGAGAAACCAGTTCCGTGGTATGTGAGGGCCGATTTTTAAATACATTTATTATACACACAATACATCAAAATCAGGAAAAAGAAGAAAAAGCAAAGAGGAACGCTATTTGAAAAACGTGGTGGGTAATTCCAGGGCCGAGTTTATAAGGATAACGCCTGCGTCCGTGTACAATTTATCAGTTTCTGCATTTTTTTCAGGGTATACGGACCGTGAAAGGCCAGTGATTACATATGTAGTGAACCCACATTTGACGAAATCAATTGCCGAATTCAAAACACAGAAATCGTAGGCGAGACCAACAAGTACCACGTGCGAAATTCCTGCTTCCTTTAAAAGACCCTCCAATTCCGTATGGTGGGTTTGCCAGCAATCACTAAGACACAGATAATATTCTCTATCGCGTAAATACCCCTTTTTCGTATTAGCCGTGAGCACTTTATTCTGTAAATTCTGAAATGCCGTACTGAACAGCAGATCAAGCAAAGCCCCAGGTGTATCTTCTATACAATGATCTGGCCAAACAGTGAACATCCGTTTCTCGACATTTCCTGACGCGTCTTTCACTCCAAGAGGATGGCTCAATTCCACCTCGGTAAATGGGTTTACGCCATGTTGCGATGCAAACAGAATGTGGGTGGGCGGATGCCAGTCATGTGTGGCGGCTACAAAATGCCAGGGAAATCTTGCCAAGTCTAGCAAATCAATAATTCCTGGGACGATAGCACGGCCATTTTTCACGCCTAAAGAGCCGTTTGGGGGAAGAAAATCTTCCTGGAGGTCAATCACCACCAACGCCGCTTTGACCATTGCGAATTGCGAATTGATTTGTGTATAGTTTTAAAGAAATGAAAATGTATTGATTCTTGTTTTTAAAATTAATAAATAAGAAAGAGAAATGAGAAGTATTAGAATGATGTTGAAGTTTCATATTTAGATAAGGACATGGGAGCCATGCAGGAACACCCGAACCGGTCATTAGAGACGAGTCGATAGTTAGTGGAAAGAATAGAACGTAAAAAATAAGGGTCACTGGTGGGAAAACCCGCAGTTATGCGTGACGATACTTGAATTGATGCAATTTGTTATTCACTCCACGTTTTGGTTTTTCCATGATTGGTAGACTTGCCTGTATTGTAATAACCAAAAAAGGTGCCAATATTACAACTGCTAGCGCTATACTACTATGAAGCACGACATTTCTATATTGAAAGAAACTGGGGAGCCACTCTTCCCAACTCGAGCAAGAAACAAAATAGTAATAAAATAATCAAAATCCCTCTGCAAATTCGAATCCACGCACTAGTTCTAGTGGTGTCTCTCGCGTTTCTTAGGCTTATCGTTTTTCCAACTACCCAGAAACATGTGTTGTGCATATGCCCACTTATCTGTCGCTGATTCGGCACCCATTTGACCTACGCCAGGCAGAAAGCACGTGATAGGCAACACCAACACATCCTCTAATACAAGCGGCACTCTAATACCTGTGAATATATTCCACGTGATAATTTCCTCGTGATCCAGCGTTTTTTCAAGCACTTCTTCGGCCTGCATGATACTGTTCATATACTGGAATACCATATCGGTGAAAATTCCGGGGCCAGTCCAATTCATAATATCGCCGCCTTGATCTTTCCCTAAGATAGTGGAAAGTTGATTATTGCGTTTTCGTTCAAGCGTGATTTCCGTGATTTTCGCGATCAATTCCCGCAACATTGGGTGTCCCTTTTTCGCCTGAATCGTCCACTGGCAAAATTGAATCCGGCGTGCATACCATTCGGCCCAATCAGGCCGGTCCGGATCCGCTTCGATACCTACTACTAGCCCCGCATTATTGGGCATATTATATAAGGTACTATTGTTCGATACCCACGTATCGATCGGTTTTAACGATACCGTATCGATATCAGTATAGACGCCACCACGGGCATACAAAATAAGGTAGCGGAAAAAATCCGCTTTCAAAATGCTTTTGGGCATGGCATTCCATGCCTCAACCACATCTGGGACCCGAGCAAATAGTTGGTTCACCATACTATCACATTGTTTATCTGCAATCACAAAATGTTTATAACCTGTATTATCCTCGTCCCACGTTGCCAGGAAGTGTTTGTACTCAGACGGGAAAGTTTCATCGTCCAATCCCACTTTCCATGTTTGCCAGATATTTTTCTGAAACCCTTTCTCCGGGCGATAGGGAAATGTTTCCGCGAGCTGTTCATGTAATCGCGATAGAAGTGGCAAGCGTGTTGACTTTACTGTTTGGAAATTGAGCCCATCCTCCCGCCATTGGGCGTGTTTAACTAACGCCTGATTTAGAAGCGATTTCTTAGACGCGTTTGCATGCGAAGTATGGCCATGTGAACCGAAGGTGCTGTAGAAAATGTAGAATACGAGCACACAGATAACAGCAAGAATCCGTGCCTTTTTCCGTAAAGGTTCCATCGATTTAAAACGGGACTCGGAAAACAACAACCCTTGATATCTAATTCACCTGGTGAGATCGTGTGTCGGTCTGCGGTGCACGGGTGCAATACTGACAATCTGGAATACTAAACCAGAAAGATGGAACTGCTTACTTGAACTAAATCTGTAGTCGCGTTTTATTAAAATAACACATTTCTATAGAACTCCCAAATGTCTCAAAACGAGCCTTGAATATCCAACCCCGGCATGAACACGCCCGGTGGAGTTATTTTTTGTTTTTGGTTAATTCTATAAATAAATTTGGAATTCTTTCCTGGTTTTCCTTTCCTTTCCCTTTTTTTAGTATTGGGCTTTGGAAGAGATCGTTGGAACCCGTCCCAAGCCCATTTTGATGTATTGTTATTCCTCACAACATCGCAAGAAGTAAAAATAACAATGAATAATATAATGAACCCGAAATCAAACAGTCCATTCCCTGATGGCAAAATTAAAAAAAAAAGGAACAAAAAGAAGTATAATATGCAAAAATTCAACGGCAAACCCGGGCACACCGGCACATGCGCGGTGGCCTTAGGGTGGGCCCGATTTCACCCCGATAAAATCCCGAATAAAAAAAATTATCGTAACAAAAAGCAAACAAAATCAAACAAACAAATAAGCAACTTCATGGGGAGCTAAAAAGCTTACCACCAAGAAGTGCTCTGGCTTTGGTTACCGTAGTTAGAAGAGTAACCGCCAGTTTTAGCGCCGCTGCTTGCACCAGCGTCACCGGAACCCCAGTTGTTGCTGGTAGAAGAGCCCCAAGAGCTAGCAGAAGAGCCACCGTAGCCACCAGATCTTCTGGCATCCCTGTTGGCGCCGCCACCCATGCCACGGCCACCACCCAAGACACCGCGACCACCACGGCCACCGCCACGACCGCCGAAGCCAGACTCTCTGCTGATCTTGACCAAGAAGTCTGGAACCTCTTGGTTAGCCTCAGTCAACAAAGAAATCATGTCCTTAGCGATATTCTTGCTGTCTCTGTTAAAGAAAGAAGTGGCAATACCGACATTACCAGCACGACCAGTACGACCAATTCTGTGAACATAGTCATCAATGTCGTTAGGCAAGTCATAGTTGATGACGTGGGCGACGTTTGGAATGTCCAAACCTCTAGCAGCGACGGCAGTAGCCACCAAGATAGGAGCAGCACCAGACTTGAAGGCAGAAAGGGCCTTTTCTCTCTCGTACTGGGTTCTGTTACCGTGAATAGCAGTGGCAGGGAATCCTTGGTCGTACAAGAAGTCAGCCAAGTAGTCAGCCATTCTCTTGGTCTCAGTGAAGACAATAGTCAAGGAGGTGTCGGCAGCACTCAACAAGTCCAAGATGACAGAGTTTTTCTCATGGCTCTCGACCAACAACACCTTTTGGGTAATGTTTGCGGAGGTAGAACCAACTCTACCGACGGACAAGAAGATGTACTCCTTCAAGAAGTCTCTGGCCAACATCTGGATGTTTCTGGGGAAGGTGGCAGAGAACATCAAAGTTTGTCTGTCTTGAACATCTGGCATGTCACAGCCTTGCACGATGTGTCTAATTTGAGGCTCGAAACCCATATCCAACATTCTGTCGGCTTCGTCCAACACCAAGTACTTGACGTTGGCCAAGGAAATACGGCCTCTGTCCAACAAGTCGGTCAAACGACCAGGGGCGGCAACCAACAAGTCGCAACCTCTTTGCAAAGTTCTCATTTGTTGACCAATGTCGACACCACCGTAAGCGACGGCAGGACGAACCCAGGATCTGTAACAGAACTTCTTGGCCTCGTCATAAATTTGCGAAACCAATTCTCTGGTTGGAGCCATGATCAAGACTGTTGGGTAAACAGTGTTGTAGGAGAAGCTGTTGCCCTCTGGCTTAGGAGCAGGACCGTTCATGTAACACTCAGACAAAACTGGGAACAAGAAACCACCAGTCTTACCGGAACCGGTCTGGGCACAGGCCATCAAGTCTCTGCCATTGGCCACAATAGGCACGGAGTACTTCTGCACTGGAGTAGGCTTGGTGAATCTTGATTTCGTGATGTTCTCAACCAACAAGCTGTCCAAAGGAGGAGAGGTGAAGCTGGTGATTGGCTCAGGGACATCGTCTCCAGAAGCCTCCACAGGGATATCGTCGTAGTTGTCAAAGTTGATACCGGAAGACTGGAAAGTAGGGTCCTCAGCAACACCAAACAATTCGAGCTCCATCTTCTCGTTGACTGGAGATGGCTCGTGCTTACCGTCAACCCAGCGACCAACACCAGAACGAGGGTGGTTGTTGGCACCGCCAAATCCACCTCTGTTTCCACCGCCAAATCCGCTGGAGCCACGGCCTCTGCCGCCAAATCCGTTACCAGAGCCACGGTCAGAGAAACCGCCACCGTTTCCGCCAGCAGGACGACGGTTGTTGTTGCCGCCGCTTCTGTTTCTGAGATGAGGAGGCACGTATTGAGATTTTTGCGATCCGCCGGTGTCGCCTCCGTTCACCGAGAGGTTGTTCATTTGTTGAGTTAAATCAGACATATTGGGAATATGTTGTAATCCTTTCGATAGGGCTTCTGTAAAAAGAAGGTAGGTTGTAGTTTTTTTTCTATAGAAAAAAAAAAATAAAGGTATCCGAAAAAGGAAAAGCGTGTGGTTGGAAATTTTTCCCACTCCTCTTCGCGTAGATTTTTTTTTCCTCTTTTCTTCGCAGGATTTTTTTTTTTTTTTTTTTTTTTTTAAGAATGGCTTCTGGGTGCAGGTTTCCGTCGCGCTCACCCGCCCTCACTTCCTATTGTGTCCTGTTGGCGGTTAATCTGGTGGTGGCGACCAAAGATTTGGCGACCTTTTATTCAAGATTTTTCTTGACAGGTTTAAGGAAAAAAGGTCTAGATTCTTGAGTATATAGGAAGAAAATTTGTAACATTTTGCTTATTTGTTAAATTTTAGAAAACCATTTCTTATCTTAAGCAACCCGTGTGTGGCTGCATCAAATAAAAATCTATTGTGTGGCAGCCTATCGCCTCAAAAGTTTATCTAAGCAAAGGCACTCAGTCACGTGCATTTTAGGATGTTCCGGTGGTTTCTATTTTCTTCTTTTAGACCATTTTTTTTTTCTTTTTTTTATTATTTCCTCGCTTTTTAGGATCGTTCGCGCAAGCCGAACATGCATATAGCACGTGACCGTGTGGGTTGAGCGACCGGCCGACATGATTTGGACCCGCGGCCAGCCGTTCGTTAATTCCGTCGAGTTCGAATTGAAATTTGAATCCTTGATTTAGTGAAGTAATTATTGCCATGCAAATTTTATGATTTTCTCTTCTCTTCTTATTAACTAAACTCCCCTATTGATTCAGACGCCACCTGGTCTTTTTTGGGAGAACAAATGTGCATGCAAGTTTCGGCAGTGACGAAAACACGCCTCTTGTTTAATCTGAGTATGGGAATTTCATATAAGCGCTAATCACACCTTTTATTACTACTATTGCGGGTCTTCTTTTTAATTTTAAATACGACACTCAATTTGGAAAAGTACTTTGCCTCTTTATCTCAAAAAGAAACTTGGTTTTATTCTTTCTTTTTTTTTTTTCCAATCCAAGTTCTCGCCACTCCGAAAACTATTCTGGCACTGTGCGGCCTAAAAGATGTTCATTACCGAACATTTTAGTCAATAAACAAGAAACAAATTAGTATAAAAATGCTGATATGAAAAGAACGAAAGAGTTATCATGAGTCATATAGTTTTTTTTCTCACAGACAATAAGATTGCCCAAAATCCTCAGTTACGTAATGCGGACTAGTTAACACTGAAGTCTAAGCCAATGTGATTATCACAGAGAATATTGACAGACAATAGTAACTCATAATCCAGTTTCTAATGATCTAAAAAGCACAGATTCTGGAGTTTTTCTGCCTACTTATTGTCTACTTCAAGAAGTGAGTTTGATCTATTCTTTTGTTTTCAAAAAGCAAAAGTGGTTGCCTCTAGCGTTCAAAAACAAAAAAAATATTCGTTACTCAGCAAGATCCCTCAGGCACTCTTTAGTTTCCGCTCATTGAGGGGGCGAAAGATTTTAAGCTTTAGGTCATAAACATTTCCTTTGGATTTGTATAACAGAAAGAGAACAGATTTACATTCCCTGTATCTGCTAACTATCGGTACGGTGCACTAATTTAAGAGAGGTGACAATGAAGTGAATTTCAATCTTCTACCGGATATTTGTAATGTCTCTTCATTCAAAATTTACAAAGACGGAAGCTCACGTTACACCACCGTGCCCAGACCCAAGCCGCCACACAAACTATGGAAATACAGCCCTCAAAAATAATCCACATTCTATAGTCTCGGTCGGATTCGTTATTTATCACCAAGGAAGTGACATAAAACCCAAACACAACAAAGAATGCTAAGCAAAAGTAAAGTAGACCGTAGTGTTTTCCAAACAGTTTGGCGGGGCAAATCTGGCCCAAGCATGCCGCAATCAAGCCATAAACGGTGGAATTCAACATTCCATAAAGAACCGAAAAAGCATAGAGGTATGAAAGGCGGCACTTTGAAGGTAATAAGATCGCCCATATAAATATTGTTGAGAGAAAAGATGTGCCAAGCATGATATTGAACCTTCCGTATTTATCAGCCAAAAACCCGGTCACAACCCTGGCTGGAATGCTGCATAAATTCACAATTGTAAGCAAAAGATAAGACTGTTTCTCCGGTACTCCTCCTGCCAGTGCAAATGATGCCAAGTAGGTGAGAATAGTCATTGAATTGAGTGCAGCTAGAATTACTCCCACGGTAAGTGATACAAAGCGAAGATCATGAAAAGGCGCAAGACCCAAAGCTATAGATGTTGATAATTGAGCCCAAGAACTTGCACCTTTTTCTCTTTCGGGGGGACTCACTGATTCCGTGGTTAATGTGCCTGTTGTAAAAATAGGAGATTCAGATTCAGACTTTTGTGCCATGACACTTTCCATGTCGTTGTGGATTATTGGTTCCAACACTCTTCCTTTGACTAGAAATGTCGACACTATCATACATCCAAGACATATCAAAGCCAATATCCGGATGGCCCATTTGTAGCCCACTTGGTGATACAATTTTTGAAGCATGATAACGAAAACAGCAGAGCCTACAGGCCCACCCAATGTAACCATAGAACAGGCCAAGGCTCTCTTTTTGAGAAACCAGTGTGAAACAACCCCAATCAATGGAGCCATAGCCAAAGAAGAACCAATTGCTGTGAGAACACCGAACGACAATATAAAATGATACAATTTTTTCAGTTCAGCAGTTGTCATAAGTCCAACAAACATAAATACAGTGCCCAGAATCAATAGTTTCTTAGCACCGTATCTATCAAAAACAGGTCCTGAAAACACTCCACCCAAACACATAATACCAAGGTGTAATGAGAAAATCCACGAAACAGTGCTGGGCTTATATCCTTCCAACTGGTTTTTGGTTACATAGGCCTCAATGGCGCCGATTGAATTGGGGACCCCATATCCTGAAAGTAACCCACAAAATGCCCCGAAAATCACGACATAGGCCTCAAACCCGCCATCAGGAAAGTCTTCGGGGTTATTCTCCCGAGAACACATGGCATCATCGTTAAAGTTTATATTTTCAATACTTACTTCCTTAACTTTTTGAGATGAAAAAGACTGATCTTTTTGAAGCAGACCATGAACAGTTTCCATCTCAGAAATTTCAGTCACTTCAAGAGCCATTCTCGGGTTTATAATATCTTTAACAGGTTTATTTTTCCAATTGAGGTTATTATTAATGCGTTTAAAACCAATTTATGCACATTC